>JAZKJV010004821.1:0-224003 GCA_037367405.1 Ottelia alismoides | reverse complement strand
TGACACTGCCGGCTACCTGCTCCTTGCGACGGAAGTTGTTCGGGTTGGCTTCGACCTGGGCTGGTATGACGGTCTTGGCTGCCGTCAGGTCGTCGATCTTCTGGTTCATCTCAGCCATATTCTTCATTAACTGCTCTAAACAGGCCAGGGCCGGATTGACCAGTACAATCTCAGAGGAGTCCCCCTGCTGGGGTCTAGAATGCTGATATGGCGGCTGAGATTGCGACTGATAATCTTGAGAGAATTGGTGAGGAGGAGGGTTGGAAGAATATGGTGTATTCTGCAAATTGTATTGAGCAGCCGGCTGCTGATGACATCCCTGTCTGCGATATCCGGACTGCTGAGGACCGTACTTGTAATCTGCCTCCAGGTGTTTCCGTGGGATGGAGGTTAATACTGGTAAGAGGGCTGGGAAGGGTCTCCCACCCTGCGGTTGTTGATGATAGGGCTGGTTGCCCATGTTCTGACCCTGAGAGTGTCCCTGAGGACGGGTTAGCTGCGCTTCATTGTTCCTATCGCCATTGATCTCCTGAATCAGTGGCGGGGTGGAGAGAACTGCTCAGAATAGAGTGGCTGGGACTCAGGTTGGTATACAACCATCTGTGTCTGGGGCTGCGGTGGTTGCTCCGGAACCTGCACGTAGTTCACGTGCTGGACAGGCTGGGGCTGCGGTGGAGTCGGCTGAGGGTTTGCTGGCATTGTAGGCTCCTTCTTCTCCGCATTCGGCTCGGCAAACATAGACACAGCGTTGCACATGTTTGCATTTCAATGCACGAACGAGCTGCTCCAGCTGTTGGTAGATCTGGTCGAGCTTTTCCAGACCCTGGGTCCTCTTCTCAATGACTGCCAATTTTTCGAGGTCTTGTGACCTCTTCTCAATGATATCCACCTTGGACAAGTGGCTCCCAATGATGCTAAGGTTGGAGCTCTCATCCTTGTCCTCAGTGTGAGAAGACATGTTCACTTGCTTGCTGATGGCAGTTGGTGGCTTCATGTATACTCTGGACGAGGATTGGCTCTTGTCTTTCAGCCATTTCTTCGAAGATGTTCCATACTACGTCCTCGTCCTTGTTGAAATGCGAACTACCGCAAGCTGCATCTACAAGCTTTTGGCTCTCAAACGATAGCCCCCCAAAGAAGTGTTGTACGAGACTGGGTCTTTGGAATGTCATGGTGGGGCACTTCTCTTGAAGATCTTTGAATCTCTCCCACGCTTCAGGATGGTCTCGTGGGGCGCTGGCAGAAACTGGAGATACGGGCGTGCATCTGATTCAATCGCCCGAGAGGATAGAATTTATGAAGAAATGCAGATTTCAGCTCCTCCCAGGTCGTGACGACCTTCCCAAGATGGTCAACCCAATATAGGGCCTTATCTTGAAGGCTGAAGGGGAACGCGATCATCTTGACTACCCCCAGAGGGATTCCGGGGTAGTGAGCAGTGGCACAGATGCATCAAACTTCTTGAGAAAAATGTACGGTTCCTCAGTGTTGTTCCCATGGAACGTAGGAAGTAGCGACGGAAATTGCGCCTTCAGCTCGAGTGGGCATGCATACGTGGAACCTGAATCCACTCAGTGATGCGTCCCGCTCCTGGGTTGTATGTTTCCTTGAGTGTAGGCTTTGGCTGCGGTGGATCTGCCTCTACTGCTTCGAATTCGGGTCCTCCTACTGAGAACTCATCTCTGACTTCATGGAAATTAGGATCATAGTTCGGATCATCCTCTGGTCGGCCATCTCGTGCATCGGCCCTCCTCCTCAAATCGTGCAGCATATCTTGGAAGGCGGTCTGGGCCAGGGCTTGGTTAGTCAACTGCTGCTGGATGGTTTGAATGGAAGCCAGCAGCTGAATGTTAACCTCATTCTGCGTGGTGTACTGCCCTTCCCCCGGATTAACTTCAGGTTCAGGTGGGGGCTTGTGGTCCCTTTCCTCTTCCTCCTGCCATCTCAGATTCTGCTTGGTTTGCTAGCTCGGGATCAGGCTCAAAGTCTGCACATGGTAGAATGCCTCGATCAGTCTGAATTGCAACACCATATAGAGAGATGTGGTCTGTGTCAAGGTCAACACAGAATTTTGTTAAGGATGGCGATGTGTAAGGAGTGAAATCGATTTCCATCCAAAACGGGCAGAATTCGGGACGAGAGTGATCCCGATTTATTGAAGAAGACATGGAGTTGGAGATCGGTCCATGGAGTTTGAACCGGGTTCTCAAGAATCGCCCTGAATTATTGGAGAGGGAGAGCGAATGGAACTGATGTTGGTGCCGATGGAGTTTTGACTAACTGCCCATTCGTCGCCATCTCGTAGGTCAAGAGGAAGATCGATGTGGATGAAAGATACAGGGGTCAACAAGAAACAAATGGAGTGTAAACAGTAGAAGGCTCTCAATGAGCAAGGGTCAACTGGAGGGAGGACAAAATTTGCGCAAAGGGCACAATTTTTTTTTGATCTTGACTTAAATGCTACTAGCAATCAAACACAAAGCAAGGGGATTCACCAACTCAACGCGTGAAACCGTGAAGGTTCGGCTTTTATCTTTGTAAATTTTATCTTGAATTCAGGAAGTTATCTTTCAACGAGTCTTAGAGCGCTACACCTATAAGAAGCTAGAAATCTGCCGGAAAAGTATTCCCGTACTTGTCCTCCTACTGTGTAACATGTAGCTTGTGCTTTTTGAGGTCCTTGTAACCCTTTCTGGATCCCTACTCAGCCAAAGAAAAGAGGGAGGAAGCCGATAGGCGAACCGATACTTCGTATCTCGCTCGCAACGGAATCACCCGTGAGCGTGCAAGATCCTACTCGAACGCAGACGGTGAGACAGACACACCCGTGAAGGCGTGGCTATGCTCAGTACTTCGGACAAGGTCGATGCTCACCACATAGTGAGTCACCAATGGTGACCAAGCCCTACTCGCCTACGTACGATAGTAGCGCCAATACTTCGGAAATCCAGGCGATACACAAGGCAGTCACAAGCTGGGTTTTGGGTTCTAATCCTTACAAAGCACTCAACTCACTTGGAATGAGACCTTCCCATGCAACCTGAATACAAGTGAGGGTGTTACTCTCCCAGTCAATGAGTCCAATTACCAATTTTATTTTGGTCAAGGTTTTCTTAGCAGTCCCTTTTTTAATTTTTTTGGTGTTATCGCTTCTTTTGAGTATATTCAAACAAGCACCTAACGATTTTGTATTTTCTTGATCCTACTTTGTCCAAAAACAGAGGGAGAATAGAGTCTGAAAAGCCAATGCAAGTCGACACCAAGGTGGAAATCTCACCTTTGTGCCTAGATGATGGATGCAAAGTAAGAAGACTTACAGCGAATCCCAGCTCTCTCCATGCGGTATGCAAAACAGAATTTATAAACCTAACTACATGCCGGTATGCAATATGGAATCGTCCCAAGATAGGCAACTGCTAGCGTGAAGAACCACAAGCTAACCACTAATCTCCAATCCTAAGGTCCGGACTAGGGGCTCACCCCTCCTTCTCTCGACACATCGAGTTTAGGAGAAGCGCTTGGCGGGATGAGCTCGCGGTGCGCGGATCAAAGAAGAGTGAATCAACTGTTTAATTTAAACTAAGTCCAAGCACGAGCTATAGTTACATGCAATTTTTGTTAAGGTGTTTGGACCTAATCTAATCGATCAAGCAATGCCTAGGTCTAAGAGCTCAATCCACAAAAATAATGGAAAAAAATCAAAACCGGAAAATGACAGTCGAGAAACGCGAAGAAAACCGCGGTGAGCCCCCGGGTGAACAAACACCCGGGAAATTAGGCCCGAAGTGTCTGAGTGTCCAAGTCTGTATTATTACAAATTAATCAAACTGCTCTCTCTCACAAAAAAAAATGAAAAATCAAACTATCTCTCTCTCTCAAGCTCTCCTGCTCTCTCCTGCCGGCTAGGGTAGAATAGCCGGCTCCTCCTCCCAAGGATGCGCAGGATCCCCTAGGCGATCCTCCTCGGTCAGCGGTCCCTCGCAAGAAAATAAGAGAGGTGCAGACAGTTCAAAATAAATTATGCAACGAAAAAATAAGTAATCAAAAAATGGCTAAGCAGATAATAGACTCAAAAGTACTCTACAAGCTGATGCTCCCCGGCAACAGGGCCATTTGAAAAATGAAAAAGCAAGAGCTGCTAAATAGTGGTCTGACAAATCAGACTCATTGTCGCTATTGCGACTACTCAAGCCTTCCCGTTCGTCAACAATTAACCACACAATCAATCAGGCAGGCAATAGCAAGGATTAAAATTTATTATATCCTACTACAAATGTATAATGGCAAGCAAGTAGGGGTCGAACACAGGAAACAAAAGTGCAGAGTATAGACAAAAGTCAAAACCTAGGTCAATTAGACTACTTAGCCAATCTAATTTTTTGTGGGTTTTTAATTTATTTATTTTTTATTTAATTTTTAATTTTGGTTTTGTGGTTTTTAATTTTCTGATTATTTTGATATTTTATATTTTATATTTTTTATTATTTTTTTAATATTGAATATATAACTATGTAATAAAAGAGGTGATAAAAGATTTATAAAAATATACAAAAATAGTCAAAAATTCAGAAATAAAATCTTTTTGGACTTTTTATAATTTTTTACTATTTTTATGATTTTGGGGATTTTTCAGAATGTTTTTGGTATTTTTAAATAGCAAAATAAAAGAAAACGGGAAATAAGCTACTGTTGGGGGTAAAATGGGAATTAAAAATAGCAAACATCACAAAATTTTTCCAAACTATTTTTAAAATAAAGTAGATAAAATGGGGAATCTACATGACTTAGATTTATATTTTCTAAATTTTCTTGCAATTTTTTAGATTTTTTTGAAGTTTTTATGTATTTCGAATTTTTAAGGTTTTTCTCTTGAGATTTTAGTGATTTTTGGATTGACACTAAAATAGATTAAAATACACGATAGGTAATTTTTTGGAATTTTTAGAGGTATTTTAATTTTTTTGGTATTTTCTAATCTAGACAGTACTGAAATATCATGTTTTTGATTTTTAATAAATATAAAAATGCAATAAAATTAAAAATTAAAAATATGGCGTTAAAGAACAAGCACACGGGAGCTTAAGTTTAATTTTTGTGAATTTTTGGAATTAAATGATGCGTGAATTAAATAGATCAAACACACAAAAATCCTAAGCCTGGCAGGGTATATATGCAATTATAAAAACATACAAGGGGCTTAGGTGCAAATTTCACAAAAGACACGCATGAAGCACGTGTTCTGTCGTTCACAGGGGCATTTTTTGCAAATACTAAAAACCGACAGGGCAGACATGCAATTATCCCAAAAACATATTTAATTAACTACGCACAGGGGTATAATTGCAAATAGATGAAAGTTTAGGTTTGAAAGTGCAAAATACCCAAAATACACGCGCCCCAGTCACGTGAGGTGACGTGGCGAGGATTGAAGTGCAAATAAACTAAGTTCGGGGGCCTAAGTGCAATTATTACAAAAACTTCTAAATTGGAAATAAAAGTTCTAGGATTAGAAGTTAAATACAAAAAGCTCTTAGGTGAAAATAGCAAAATACCCAAGAGGCGGATCGTGCGGCCGAGGAGGCTTCACTTGACACGTGGCGTGCATCGGACGGCCCGTACCCCTTCGCCCCTGGACGGCTGGGATTAGATCTTGGATGGATGATCGGACGGCTGGGGAACTTGGCGATCGGACGGCGACGTGCGCCTGGAGGGGGTTGCTGATCCAATGACGGGGAGAGGGTCACGAAGAACACCTCCCTCGGTGAGCTTTGGCTGGCGATTGCGGCCGACACCCGGCCTCTCCGGCCCTAGGATCAAGGGCCAAATGATCCTGGGGCCTCTCCGCGTCTGAAGGTGGTCTCCGGCGAGGCTGAGACGGCGTGGGGTGCTCGGACGACGGAGGCGACCTGGGGGGCTGCTCCTGGGGATTTCGAGGCTCGATGGAGCCTCCTCTTGGGCTCTGACCTGCAAGGGAGAAGCACAAAAACCAGGCGAAGCTTGCGGGTGTCCTCTGATGGGTTGATGGAGGCGGAAAGTTGCTCGGGCGACGAGCTCCGGCGAACGGTGGAGAGGGGAACTCGGTGGCTCGATCTGGGCGAGATCGAGGTGGATGGAGGGGTGGAGCGGAGCGACGGAGTGAAGGGGAAGAAGATGGAGGTGACAAGCGATCGGATGGATGCGTGGAGCGACCGGAAACGATGGGCGGAGCTCAGCTCCGCCGTGGGCTTCGATCGATGATTCACGGCGATGACGCAGGGACAATCAAAACTGTTACTAGGCGAATCTAAACTAAGCTAAGGCTACAAGAAAATGGAAGGAGAAGGGGGTGAGGCTCACCAGAGACGTCGGGATGGAGGTCGCGGCGGAGCTCCGGTGAGGGCTTGGATCTCTTCGATTCAACACCAAATGATGTGAACCCCGGCTCGAATCGACGCCTGATGTCACCAGGATCACGATGGGCTAGGGGTTTACGGGTAGTTTTGCCGGAAGAAGGATCAAACTTTGAAGGAAGTCGAAGGGTGTCTTTTGAAGGGTTGACGATCGAGGCTCCAAGATCGATGGGGGCAGCGTGGTGCAGCGACCCACAGCCCAAGGAGAGCTGAGGGCGTGAATCATGGGTTGACGGGCCACAAAAGTCATGGAGACCAAACCATGAAATGAGATACGAGGCGACCTGGAAAAATCCTCGAACGAGGACAAAAAACCGCATCTGACGCCCTGGCAGACCTCGGTCAGAGAGTTGACCGAGGTCAACCAACGATAGAAGCTGGTTGGTCCATGTGGACCAACCAGAAAAATCGTTGGAAAAAAGATTTAGAAATTCGATTAAAAATAAAGAATGATTTTATTAATTTTTGTGTATAAAATAAAAAATATTTATCATTTAATGTAGTATTTATTCTGATTTTTAATTATTTTTATGAGGTTTATTTTTACAAGTTACCCTTTATACCCCTATATAGGTATATTATCTATATACTTTAATCTTTTATTTTTATTTTGGTGTTTTTAATTTCTTTAATTTTGTTTATTATTTTATAAAATAATAAATAACTTTTATACACATAAATATGTTTTTATTTTATTTTATTGATGTGTTTTGTATATTTAATAAAATAGAAGTATGTATCATATAGGTATATTTATAGGTATAATACCTATGTATTTTATATAGGTATTTTTATTTTGTGTTTCTTTTAAGTTTTTCTTCTGATTTTAACGTACATAATTATTATAAATAATATTCACAAAATTATAAAAATATAAAAATACAAAAATATTGATTAAAGAACAAATTGAATATTTTAAGCTGTACAGGTATACAATGTGGGTCCAAAACTCAACTTTCAAACCGTAGCTCCGCCAAATGTGAAACCACCACCATGAAATAGATTATTTTATTCTATATACAATTAAAGGCGAGTTTGCTGCATTTGGAGTTTTCATTTGTGAGATACAGGTCTGGGTAGTTGGAATTCTGGATTTTTATTCAGACCATAAATTTTTATTTGTACATTATTGTTCGGTGAAATCAATTTTTATTTTTCTATATAAAAATATCTACAACTTTCATGTACAAAGTTTCTTTATTTGATGCACAAAAAGTGGAACCAAAAATAGGTCCCAAAATGAATAAAGACTGAACTAATAAATATAGGTATTTGGCCCTTATCTCCCCCTACTTTCTTCCTTGTCGACCTATTCATCAAGATGCCTAGGTCTCGGGGTTTCGGGTCATAAAATATTTACAATATTTTATTCTTTTTCTTTTCTTTTCTTTATTCTATAATTTTGGCATTAAAAATAGTATTTTATACACTTTTTACACACATATGCATGAATGCTAAATTACTCTATTTAATGTTGTTTTCAGGCATTTGCTAGGGTTTTTGAGGCCAAAATGATAGAATAAAGATGATGAAATGTGGATTCATCAGCCGTTGCCGGGGAGCAACAGCGTATAGGTCTCATTTTTGATTGATTGTGTTTATTTGACTACATTATTGCTTGCCTTATCTCTCTTGTTTTTGATATCTACCTGTGAGCTTTCTAACCATTCTTATTTCTTGTCTTCTTGCGAGGGACCACGGCTCGAGGAGGATCGCCTAGGTGATTCGGTGCAACCTTGGGAAGCGGAGTCAGCTCTTCTAGCCCAAGCCGACATGAGAGAGCAGGAGGAGAGAGAGAGTGTGTGTGTATTAGATAGTTTTTATTTATTTTTGTGAGAGAGAGATTCATATTTGAATTGTAATAATACAGGTACACTCGGACACTCAGGACTTTCGGGCCTAATTTCCAGGTGTCTGTTCACCTGGGGGCTCACCGCGGATTTTGTCGTGTTTTACCGCAGTCATTTTCCGGTTTTGTTTTCCTTTTTCCTTTCTTTTGTGGATTGAGCCCTTAGATTTTAGGCATTGCTTGATCGATTAGATTAGGTCCAAACACCCTAATAACAATTGCATGTACCAATAGAGTGTATTTGGACTTAGTTTAATTAAACAGTTAATCGTCATCTTTGATCCATCGTGCCGCGAGCTCATCCCACCAAGCGCTTCTCCTGGACTCGATGTGTCGAGAGGAGGAGGGGTGAGCCTAGACCGGACTCTAGGATTGGAGATTGATGATTGACTTGTGGTTATTCACGTTAGCAATTGCCTGCTTAGGATGATTTCCGTGTGCATATCGGCATTTAGATTAGGTTTAAAAATTTCTACTTTGCATCCCGCATGGAGAGAGCTGGAGGCACTGTAAGTCTTTCTATCTTTGCATTCATCATATAGGCACAAAGGTGAGATTTCCATCTTGGTGCCGACTTGCACGGCTTTTCCGACTCTTTTCTCCCTATATTTTTGGATCAAGTAGGAATCAAGAAAAAAAACAAAAACGTTAGGCGCTTGTTTGAATTGACTCAAAGAAAGCGATAACACCAAAAAAATTAAAAAAGGGACTGCTAAGAAAATTTGACCTAAATAAAATTGGTAATTGGATTCATTGCTTGGGGAGAGTAACACCCTCACTTGTATTCAGGTTGCATGGGAAGGTCTACTTCCAAGTGAGCAGAGTGCTTCGTAAGAATTAGAGCCAAAAACCTAGCTTGTGACTGCCTTGTGTATCGCCTGGATTTTCCGAAGTATTGGTGCTACTATCGTACGTAGGCAAGTAGGGCTTGGTCATCATTGATGACTCACTATTGTGTTGAGCATCGACCTTGTCTGAAGTATCGAGCATAGGCCACGCCTTCACGGGTGTGTCTGTCTCATCGTCTGCATCCGAGTAGAGTCTTCACGCTCACGGGTGATTCCGTTGCGAGCGAGATCCGAAGTATCGGTTTCGCCTATCAGCTTCCTCCCTCTTTTCTTTGGCTGAGTAGGGTCCAGGAAGGGTTACAAGGACCTTAAAAAGCGCAAGCTACAGGTTACACAGGAGGAGGACAAGTAAGGGAATACTTTTCCGGTAGTACTCTCGCTCCTATAGCCGTAGCGCTCTAAGGACTCGTTAAAAGATAACTTCCTGAATTCAAGATAAAAACTACAAAGATAAAAGACGAACCTTCACGGATTCATGTGTTGAGTTGGTGAATCCCCTTGTTTTGTGTTTGATTGCTAGTCGCATTTAGGTCAAGATCAAAAACACTGCACGCTTGTGCGCATTTTTGCTTCCCTCTTCTTCTTCATTTACCTTGCTCTTCTCAATAATCACGATGATGGGACAGAGATCTCTTAGGCCGACGTTGGCGGCACCGCTATCCAGCACTCCTCCCTATTCATCTAGGACGACCTCGGAGAGTCCAGACCAACTCTCCGAGCCTGAGTTCACTTCCACCCTATTCCCCCTCGACCACCCTTCTCATTCTCCTTCCATCAATCCAAGAGTTTCAGAATTTAGTGCATCACAGAGCTCAGATCATTTGACGGCACCTGAGATGGTTTCTTTTGCCTTTTCAGAGAATCCAGACATGGCAGACAGAGGAGAACACCCAGATGAGCATGAGCAACCACCTCCATTTCTATATGACCAGGCCGCCATCAATAACTCATTACTAGCCTCCCTGGAAACAATGCAAAGACAGATCAGAGACCAGGGAGCATTCATGGGTGACCTCATGAGGGAAATCACACAGATGCGAGGAAACAGACCTGGGGGCAGTGGCAGTGGCGGAGGCAGAGATGGACCTGATGCAGGAGGAGGTGATCCCAACATTGAGAGACCGCCACAGACAATCATGAGGGAATTGCACAATCCTGCAGCATCCCTCACTCATCGGTGGATTCGACTCCCTCCCATCCATGGAGATTTCGAGCTTCGGCCCCACACTATTCAGCTTCTGCCCAAATTCCATGGGTTGCCGACCGAAGAGCCGCACCTCCATCTACAAGAATTCGAGATGATCTGCAGCACAATTCATGATAGGCTGATGACTGAGGACACCATCAAGATGATAGCTTTCCCATTCTCTTTGGTTGACAGAGCCGCGTACTGGCTGAAATGCCTGGGGAGGTTCGTCGACACTTGGGCAGATCTCCGGACCGCATACTTGAAGAATTATTACCCTCTCGACCGGACGAACGCAGCTAGAGCTATGATCATCAATTTCGTCATGATCCCTAATGAACAGTTTCATGAAGCTTGGGATCGATTCAAGAGCTCATCGATCGGTGTCCACATCATGATATATCCAAGCCCAATCTAGTTCAGAGCTTCTTTTGTGGGCTGACACCGGAGCTGCAGGACCTTGTAAATGCCTCTTGTGGTGGGTCCTATTTTTCCAAAGGTCAAGACGATGTTTGGGCCATCTATGAAGGGATGGCAGAGAACTCAACAGTCATGGCCCAAGCCCGCGTATACACGCAGCAGAAACCCCACCAAGGAACGGGATCATTTCAGAGGATCGCCCGCATCGATGCGGTCCCCATACTCTGTCGGCAGTCGCAACCCAAGCTGAATTAGCCACAGCCGACATGGGCATCATCAGTGAAAAGTTGGACCGCCTCGAGATCCTCGAGAAAAGGCAGATGTAAGGACTGGCCCAGATGACCAGATTACCAAGACAATGAGTGACCTGAAGACGCAGATTCTTTGCATCCAGGAGGCACAAACGATTACTCAGCAGCCTCCCAGGTCACGAGCTGATCCCAGCAGTAGCAGCTCCACCCAGCCCTCTGCCTCGTACCGCCAGGTCAACCACATTCAGGCAGAGCCGGTCCAGCAGCTACAGTACTACCCATCACTGCCACCACCATCTCAGGACACTCAGATGGTGGTCTATCAGCTGGATCAGCCACTGGCAGTTCTACCTCCACCATCCTTCGAGCAGGAACCATTGATGGAAGTCAATGGGATTTGGTACGACCGGTACCCGCAGCTCGGGATTCGTCGAGATCACCCCGGATTCCGTTGGGGCAATGGTGGGTCCTCATCCCAACAGCAGTCTCCCGCTCAAGGGAAAGCAGAACAGCCAGCAGCAGTAGTAGCCCCAGTATGCCCAACAGCAGTACCAGCATGGTCCTCGTCTCGCCTATCAGGACAGTAGTGGAGCAGCATCAGCAGCTCAACAATCATACTCCCATCCTCCCCAGCATTATCCTCACCAGCAGCAACAACAGCCTCATTCCAGCAGGGAAACACGTCCGGTTCTCAGGCTCCCGCCTTTGAGAACCCAGCTCTAGATGACCTTGCCCGCTTGCTTTCTGAACAGCGAGCATCCTTCCGGCAGGAAATGGATGAGTTCCGGTAGGAGATGAGGGATATCATCAAGGGCAAAGCCGCCATACCAGCTCAGATTGAACCAAATCCAAACAATCTGAAAAGAAGTCTGAGCAGGTACAGTTCACAGAGGATACTTCTCCTAGTGATTATTTGAGTGACAAGTATTCTTCTTTGTATGATGTTGATTTTGTGACTACTAGGAGCAGTAGGATGCCAGCCGACGGCGCCTCATCTGAGCGACAGCCACAAGCAGAACCACGAGCGCCAGATGAGCAGAGTAGCAGTGCTGATGCCGCTAATGATGATGTTGAAGACGGTGGTACTGATGCCACCAATGATGGAGCCCCAGACGACGGTACTGAGGCCGTCGTGATACCAGATGCAGACGGTGGTGCTGACGCCACCATTTTTGATGCAGAGCCAGAGCGCGGTGCTGATGCCGCGAAGTCAGATGCTGTTGGTGGTGCTGAAGCCGCCACTTCTACTTTTGTTGAGCTCCTTCTACTGTGTTGCCACCTTTTGTATATTTGGACCGTGGTAACAAGAAAAAGAACAAAAATATGAATAAAGGAAAGGCTTCTATTCACATTTCAGATCCATATGTGTTGAATGATGATCATGGTATGGATTTTATTCTTTCACAGGTGCAGGAACCTATTCCTAGTCCTCCATCTACGGAGGCCCCTACCATCCCCTTCCCGGAAGCACTTCACCGGGTGAAGGGGAATAAAAGAGAAAATCCTAAAAGACCCAGTAGGTAGAGTTCAGCAACTAGATGATTGACAGATTCCGCATTCAGCTGACTCTACAGGAAGCACTTGAGCACATCCCCCTCTTCAAAAAAGAACTTGAAGGAGAAAACTACGGTCCCGCGGGAAGAAGATGAACCACAGAGATCAGATCCATGTGCTCACCCATTCCACTTGTTGTACCATTCAGAACAAACTGCCAGCCAAGAGACCAGATGCAGGAGCTCCCTATGTCAGATGCGAGATTCAGGAGCAGCAGTTCGATCGTACTCTATTAGACAGCGGCCTCTTCTATTAACCTTCTTCCGGCAGCCTTACTCGACCGATTCGAGTTTGGTCCTCTTCTTAGGAGCAGGACAGTCCTTCAATTTATTGATAGGTCGACTAAGAGGCCAAAGGGGTTACTGAAGAGACGTGGTCGTTACCATTCAGGGCCTGCAATTCCCGTGGACTTTGTTGTATTGGACATGGAAATCCCTGAGTCGGTAACCGATGCCCCATCATACTTGGACGCCCATTCTTGGCCACAGCCAAGGTGGTGACCGATCATGATTGCGGGAAGGTATGTTTTCGCGTAGAGGGCGAAGCCATACAAATAGAGACGATCGAGGAAACTAGAGCGAGAGAATTAGAATGCTCGGAGCAATCCAGCGAAGCCGCGCAGATGACAGAGGAAGAGCTAGACATCCACCAGGAGTGTGACTTTGTGATGACAGATGATGAATCCAATTGGACTGATCCCATAGCACAGACCCTCGCTTACCTACAGATTCACCTTCTTTACAGCTTCGGGCAATTGAGAGTCTGGAGAGCACACCCATTGATGAGGATACCTTTGAGGCTGACAGTTGTGGGATAATGGTGATGATTTCCAATCTTGTTCTTCTAGTTCAGATCCCTCAGATTCAGACATTGATTGGGATGATTTTGATGAATATTTATCGTGTCTGATTCCTTCTGAGCCGACAACTAGGACGGGGTGCGAGCCAGTACAGTTTATAGATGATTCAGCAGGGTTCACTCCGTCAGATTCTCAATCGCAGCGAGAGTTCTCACATGCAGACCTTGTCGCCTTCACACAAACATATCAGAAGCCAGATCTGCCACCTCCCAGCTATCCAGAATTGAAACCTTTGCCGCAATCGCTGAAGTATAAATTCCTTGCGGGTGAGCCAGATATGCACCCAGTCATCATCTCAGCAGGTTTGACTGGAGAGCAAGAATCTCGTCTGATGGAGGTTCTTGAACAAAACCGCAAGGCGATAGGATGGAGTATAGCTAATCTCAAGGGGATTAGTTTGGCTCTATGCTCCCACCACATCTATCTTGAGGAGAATGCTAGGTCGTCGCATGAGTTCCAGCGACGGCTTGGACCCGAATCTTCGAGATGTGGTCATGAAAGAAATATTGAAATGGTGGAGCGCCGATTTTATCTACCCCATCTCCGACTCCAAGTGGTTAGTCCATTACATGTGGTACCCAAGAAGACGGGTATCACTACAGTTGTGAGTGAGTCTGGAGAGGAGATCGCTACCCAAGTACCCACTTCTTGGAGGGTCTGTGTGGACTACAGACGATTGAATGAGGCCACCAAGAAGGATCATTTCCCACTGCCATTCATTGATCAAATTATCGAGAGGCTAGCTAGGAAGAGTCACTACTGTTTTCTTGACGGGTACTCCGGAAGTATAATTAAGTGGCCATTGCACCCGAAGACCAGGAGAAAACGACATTCACCTGTCTGTTTGGGATGTATGCTTTCAGACGGATGCCCTTTGGTCTATGTAACGCTCCAGCGACATTCCAAAGGGTGCATGTTGTCCATTTTCTCGGACATGGTGGGTGACTGTTTAGAGGTCTTCATGGACGACTTCTCGGTCTATGGCGACGGGTTTGATGCTTGTCTTGACTGTGTGCTTCAACGATGCATAGAGGTCAATCCTATCTTGTCTTGGGAGAAGAGTGACTTTATGGTGACTCAAGGTACGTTCCTTGGTCATATCATCTCCAACAGGGGCATGGAGGTCGATCCGGCCAAGGTGGACATCATTAGGAAACCCAACCCACCATCCAATTGCGTCAATTGCGGTCTTTTCTGGGGCATGTCGGTTTCTACCGACGTTTTATTCAGGACTTCAGTCGAATTGCCCGACCGCTTACTGATCTGCTAACGAAAGACAATGAGTTCATTGTAGATGATAAGTGTCTTGCGTCGTTTGAGACTCTCATGAATATGGTTGTCTCGGCTCCTGTCCTTCAGCCACCTGATTGGTCTCTCCCATTCGAGATCATGACGGACGCTTCCGATTTTGCCGTTGGGGCTGTGCTTGGACAGAGGAGGGATAGATTGTCGTTTGCCATTCACCACGCCAGCCGGACTTTGGATGCCGCTCGGCGGAATTATACTGTGACTGAGAAAGAGATGCTGGCCGTAGTCTTTGCTTTGGATAAGTACAGATCTTATATTCTCGGATCTAGAGTGACAATCTACACAGATCACACTGCCATCCGGTACTTAATGGCCAAGAATGATGCAAAGCACGTCTTACCAGATGGATCCTTCTGCTCCAGGAATTTGATATTGAGATTAAGGATAAACCTGGAGTTAAGAATGTGGTGGCGGATCATCTTTCTCGCTTGGAGAACCTTGAGGAATCTGAGCCCAGCGCACCTATCACAGAGACGTTTCCAGATGAGGCGACTTGGCTATCACCTCACTCTCATGTACGCCGACATTGTGAACTATCTTGTCGCCAAGACGGTCCCACAAGGTTGGCCCGGGCAGAAACTCGAGACCTTCCTAGCGAAGGCCAAGTTTTACCATTGGGAGGATCTCGTCCTTATCATGAAGGAGGGGACAACATCTGGAGGAGGTGCATTCCTCAAGAAGAGCAGCATAGCATCCTCACATACTGCCCCAAGCTTGAGGCAGGAGGACATCATTCTGGGAAACGGACAGCACAAAAGGTGCTTCAATCTGGCCTTTGGTGGCCTACTCTCTTTAAGGATTCAGATGGGTTCGTGAAGAGATGTACTGACTGTCAGAAAATGGGAACCTGCGGACAGAAAGACATGATGCCTATGCAACCCATTCACTTTTATGAGGTTTTTGATGCAAGGGGGATTGATTTCATGGGCCCATTTCCTAAGAGTCAGGGATTTGAGCACATTTTGCTCGCTGTAGATTATGTCAGCCGATGGGTTGAGGCCATCCCCGCTCGATCCGCAGATGCTAAGACTATGTGTAAATTTTTGAGGAAAAATATCATTTCACGGTTCGGGGTACCTAGAGTCTTGATTTCAGACGGGGGGTCCCACTTCATCAATGACAAGGTTAGGGCCCTTGCAGACGAGTTTGGCATTGATCATCGTGTTGCCACACTATATCACCCTCAGACTAATGGTCTTGCCGAAGTATCAAATAGGGAGATAAAACTATCCTACAGAAGGTTGTCCGCCCAGACCGAAAGGATTGGTCACAGCTTTTGGACTCGGTCTTGTGGGCCTATCAGACTTCTTTCAAGAATCCATTAGGGATATCTCCCTTTCATCTCGTTATGGCAAGCCGTGCCATCTTCCTGTGGAAATAAAGCACAAATCACTTTGGGAAGTTACTGAGCTATTATTGGATCCCGAGAGTATAGGAGAACAGAGGAGAGCAGAGTTGGCAGCCCTGGAGGAGTTGAGAGATACAGCCTTTTCTAGCAGCCAACAGTACAAGGAAAAGTGAAACATGGCACGATTCCCATATCAGTCATAAACAGTTTGAGCCAGATCAGCGCGTATGGTTGTTCGATTCCAGGCTGAAATTATTTCTAGGGAAATTGCAGAGCAAGTGGAAAGGTCCTTATGTGGTCAGGAAGGTACATGACAATGGAAGTATTGACATATTGATGAATCCACATTTCATCATCTTTATTCTATCATTTTGGCACCTAAAACCCTAGCAAATGCCTGTAAATAGCCTTAAATCAAGCATCTTAGCATTCATGCATGTGCATCTCAACAGTGTATAAATTACTGTAAATTAAGGCCAAAATTATAGAATAAATAAAGAAAAGAAAAAGAATAAAATATTGTAAATATTTTATGACCCAAAACCCGAGACTAGGCATCTTGATGAATAGGTCGACAAGGAATAAAGTAGGGGGAGATAAGGTCAGAAATACAGACAAAATACCTATACATTTTATTCATTCTTATTCATTTTGGGACCTATTTTTGGTTTCCACTTTTTATACATCAAATAAAGAAACTTTGTACATGAAAGTTGTAGATAATTTTATAAAGAAAAATACAAAATTGATTTCACAGAAAAATAATACACAGATAAAAAGGTTATGGTCTGAATAAAAATCCAGAAGCCCAACTTCCCAGACCCGTATCTCACAAATAAAAACTCCAAATGCAGCGTACTCACCTTTAATTGTATATAGAAGAAAATAAGCTAATTAATGGCGGTGGTTTCGCATTTGGCGGAGCTACGGTTTGAAAGTTGACTTTTGGACCCTCATTGTATACTTGTACATATTAGAATATTCAATTTATTAATTATTTATTTTTATAATGTTATATTTTTATAATGTTGTAAAGATTACTTATAATGATTATGTGTATTTAAATCAGAAGAAAAAACATAATAAACTACAAATAAAAATATTTGTATATAGTCAACACATTGGTACATTACCTATATATATACCTATACAAACATACTTGTATTTTATTAAATATACAAAACATAACAGAAAAATACAATAAAAATATATTTCTGTATATAAAAGTATGTTACAATTTTATAAATACTAAATAAAAATAATGAAAATAAAATACCT
This sequence comes from Ottelia alismoides, assembly GCA_037367405.1. Lineage (NCBI taxonomy): Eukaryota > Viridiplantae > Streptophyta > Magnoliopsida > Alismatales > Hydrocharitaceae > Ottelia > Ottelia alismoides. The sequence goes on along the minus strand of JAZKJV010004821.1, from coordinate 206,713 downwards.
AAATAAATAAAATATCAAAATACATAGGTATTATACCTATATAGGGTTAAAAAGGCAACTTGTAAAAATATAAGTCATAAAAATAATTAAAAATCAAAATAAAATACTACATAAAATTCTAAGCATTTTTTATTTTATAACTTTTAATTAATTCGGCCATTTATTATTTTTAATTTAATTAATAAAATGCTTTTCCAGGGTTTTTCCTGGTTGGTCCACGTGGACCAACCAGGAGGCCAGGACTGTTGACCAAGGTCAACAGTCTGACCTACCCCTGTAGCCCGTGTCAGGCTTGGTTTTTGAGCCATCTTGTTGGCTTTTTCCAGGCCAATTCTTTCATGATTTCGTGTTGCATCCTTCTGCAACATCGTTCACCCACCATCTATCTCACTCGCCCAAGCTTAATCTTGGTCGTCGGACCCAAGATTCGCAAGATATCCCTTGGTCTTTGGACCCCTGTCACCTCGGGTCAAACCACTTAAACCAACCTCCCCCTCTTCCATTTCGAATTTGAGTCCCCTTGGTCCACCCTTCAGCGCCATCTCCGTGCTCCTGAGCTCCGTGGAGGTGACAGCTCCACCGCCAGCCCTTCAGCCAAGGCGCGCGAAGTCGAGGGAGCCTCCATCACCTCCGCCAACCGCCGGCGTCGAGGTACTCTTTCTCCCTCTGGCTCCGGCCATCGAGGGCGCCACCCCGCTTATTTCTTTCGTGCATTTAGTTCCTGGTAGCTTAAGCTTCAAAAACCCCAAAAAAATTACAAGTTCCATCACGTATTTCGCCACTCCAAGCATCATCGCCGGAGCGCACCTCCGGCCACCGACGTCCACACACCCTCGCGCTTAGATTAGGTCCACCCAAGGTCCAGGCACTTTGCCCTGGACCTTCTCACCACTTTTTGCAGGTCAAAGATCCTTGAACGCACCTGGAGGGCCATTTTGTGTCCTCGCCGGAGATACCTGGAGCGTAAAACCCACCGCCTTCGCGCCGGCACCTCGACGCCCCTCCGCGAATCCGAGCCGTCCAGTCCATCGAGGGACCTCCCAGGAGTCTGCAGCTCCATTTTGGAGCCCATTCATCGCCGGAGAAGCGAGATCGGAGCCGGGGGAAGTTCGCCTTCGCCGGCCTTCGTCCCTGTTCTTCCTCCTAGCTTCTCCACCGTCCGATCGAGCCGCAGCTCCAGTTCGCGTGAAGACCGTCCGATCTTCCAAGATCCTCCACCGTCGGATCTCTTTCTGAGATCTAATCTCAGACGTCAACGCCAACCGTCATCGGCCGCTCTCGTGCTGCCACGTGGATTAGTGGCTCGTTCCCAGCTGCTGGATCGCACCCTGTCGCCCCGCCGTTGGATTCGCGCCACGCGTCGTCAACAGAACGCCCGAGCGAGGGTATTTTGCATCTACACCCTCGCCATTTTTGTATTTAATATTTAGTATTTGAACTTTTGGCTGTAGTGTAAAAGTTTTGTAATATTTGCAAAGAGACCCCCAGGCTTTATTTATTTGCATTTGGGTCCTTCGCCACGTCACCTCACGTGACCTGTACACGTGAGGGGGTGGGCATTTTGCAAGGATACCCTCGTTCGTTTGTTTATTTCGTTGTAGTCCTGAAACTTTCGCAGCACGTGTAATATTTTTGGATATTTTGCAAGTAGGCCCCCGGGTTTTTGTTATATTACATTTTGTTCCTTCCCAGGCGCGTGCAAGTCACGCGCCCTGGTGGGAAAATTGCTAAGAGGCCCAGGCGACTTTCGTAATTGTATTTTGATGCTTAGAATTGAATATACAGTGTATATTTTTGTGGAAAATTGCATGTATGCCCCTGGACGTTTCGGATATTGCACATATACCCCTGCCAGGACTGTTTAATGTTTGGATGTTTGCTCTAATTATTTAGCCTATCATTTTAACTCCAAAAATTTCACAAAAATAGACTTAAGTATCTGGACACGTGTACTGTGACGCCATCTATTTAGTTTTTGATTTTACTTTATTTTTATATTTATTAAAAATCAAAAACCTCCTTTTTGTGTACTGTCTACCTTAGAAAATACCAAAAAAATATTAAAACACCTCTAAAAATTCCAAAAAAATCACCTAGTGTCTATTTTATCATATTTTAGTGTCAGTCCAAAAATCATTAAAAATCTCAAAAGAAAAACACTAAAAATTCAAAAACACTCAAAAACTTCAAAAAATTTATAAAATAGTAGAAAACTCCAAAAATCAAAATCTCAGTTTCTGTTTATCCCTTATTTTGTCCTTTTCATTAGAAAAATAGTGTGAAAATTTTGAGCTACTGGTTGCTATTTTTAAATCTCATTTTATTCTCAGCTAGCTTTATTTACACGGTTCTGCCTTATTTCAGTATTTAAAAATATCAAAAATACCTTGAAAAACTCCCAAAAATCACAAAAACAGTAAAAATTTATAAAAATACCAAAAACATTTTATTTCTGAATTTTTGAATATTTTTGCACATTTTTATAAATATTTTAGCTTGCCTTTCACTATATTGTCTTTATTCTCCAATATTGAAAAAGAAATAAAAAAAATATAAAATATAAAATACAAAAATCAGAAAATTAAAAATCAAAATACAAAATTAAAAATTAAATAAAAAAAATTAAAAACCCACAAAAATTCATTTGCTTGTTTGCTTAGTGTAGACACTCCACACATCACGCACACACTTAGCATTTTTGCTTGAACTACCCTGCTTGTTCCCTGTGTTCGAACTCTCTACATACTTGCACCTATACATCTTTTATGTAGAGTTAAAAATAAATTTGACTCCACACTTATTTTTCATTGATTGATATTTGATTGTGGGTTCATTGTTGATTAATCGCATTTTATTGTGGGTCGCCACAGCGACATATTTAGACCCTCGATAATTTGTGTTTATCAAATGGCGCCGTTGCCGGGGAGCAACAGCGAGTAGTTCACATTTTTGTTTGATTGTGTGATTATTTACCATAGCATTTTCCTTCTCTTACATTTTGATATATATCTTGTTGAATCTTGTTGAGCTATCTGACCACTCTTCTTTGTCTTCTTGCGAGGGACCGCGGAGCGAGGCGGATCGCCTAGGTGACCCGACGCATCCTTGGGAAGCGGAGCCGGCTGTTCTTTAGCCAAGCCGGCAGGAGAGAGCAAGGAGTGAGAGAGAGAGTGATTAGATTAGTTTTCATTTATTTTGTGAGAGAGTGATTCATTTAATTTGTAATAATACAGGTACACTTGGACTTGGACACTTGAACATTCGGGCCTAACTTCCGGGTGTTTGTTCACCCGGGGGCTCACCGCGGATTTTATCGCGTTTTCATCGCAGTCATTTTCCGCTTTTGTTTTCATTTTTCACTTTCTTTTGTGGATTGAGCTCTTAGTTCTAGGTCTGCTTGACTCGATTAGAATAGGTCCAAACACTTAATTATATTTGCATGCTCCTATAGATACGTATTTGGACTTAGACTAATTAAACAGTTAGTTAGTAGCTTCCAAATTTACGCGCCGCGAGCTCACACCCGAACAAGCGCTTTCTCCTACCCCAAATGTGTTGGGCAGAGGAGGGGTGAGCCTAGACCGGACACTCGGATTAGGAGTTGCTAGCTAGCTTGTGGTTCTTCACACTAGCAGTTGCCTGTTCTAGGACGATTTCCGCTTGCATATCGCCATATAGCTTAGGTTTAAAAATTCTGCTTTGCATCCCGCATGGAGAGAGCTGGGATTCGCTGTAAGTCCTCTTACTTTGCACGCATCATCTAGGCACAAAGGTGAGATTTCCACCTTGGTGTCGACTTGCACGGCTTTTCCGACTCTATTCTCCCTCTGTTTTTGGAACAAAGTAGGATAAAGGAAAAATACAAAAACCGTTAGGCACTTGTTTGAATTGACTCAAAAGAAGCGATAACACCAAAAAATTAAAAAAGGGACTGCTAAAGAAAACTTGACCAAAAATAAAATCGGTAATTGGATTCATTGCTTGGGGAGAGTAACACCCTCACTTGTTTTCAGGTTGCATGGGAAGGTCTCCTTCCAAGTGAGGTGAGCGCTTCGTAAGGATTAGAGCCCAAAACCCAACTTGTGGCTGCCTTGTGTATCGCCTGGATTTCCGAAGTATTGGCGCTACTATCGTACGTAGTCGAGTAGGACTTGGTCACCATTGGTGACTCACTATTGTGTGAGCGCCGACCTTGTCCGAAGTACCGAGCCTAGGCCACGCCTTCACGGGTGTGTCTGTCTCACCGGCTGCGTCCGAGTAGGACCTTGTACGCTCACGGGTGATTCCGTTGCGAGCGAGGTCCGAAGTATCGGTTTCGCCTATCGGCTTCCTCTCTATTTTCTTTGGCTGAGTAGGGATCCAGGAAGGGTTACAAGGACCTTAAAAAGCGCAAGTTACAGGTTACACAGGAGGAGGACAAGTACGGGGACACTTTCCTGGCAGTACTCTCTTTTATAGGCGTAGCGCTCTAAGGACTCGTGAAAAGATAAATACCTGAAAAACAAGCTAAAACTGACAAGATAAAAGCCGAACCTTCACGGCTTCACGAGTTGAGTTGGTGAACTCACCCTTGCTTTGTGTTTGATTTCTAGATTTGTTAAGGTCAAGATCAAAAACACAGCACAATTGTGCGCAATTTTGTTGCATATCATCTTCTCCTTCTTCTCTTGCATTTTCCCTGTTCTTTCCGAATAATCAAGATGATGGGACGGAGATCTCTTAGGCCGACCTTGTCGGCACCGCTATCCAGCACTCCTCCCTACTCATCTAGGAATGCCTCGGAGAGCCCGCTCTCCGAGCCTGAGTTCACATCCACCCTGTTCCCCCTCGACCACCCTTCCCATTCTCCTTCCCTCAGTCCAATTATGTCAGAATTCAGTGCATCGCAGAGCTCAGCTCATTCTACAGCACCTGAAATGGCCTCTTTTGCATTTTCAGAGAATCAAGCAATGGCAGACAGAGGCGAGCACCCAGATGACCACGATCACCCTCCATTCATAATCGATCAGGCGGCCATCAACAATTCATTACTAGCGTCCCTGGAGAATATGCAGAGGCAGATCCGAGACCAGGGCACTTTCATGGGTGACCTTATGAGAGAAATCGCACAGCTGAGAGAGAACCGACCTGGAGGGGGCGGTGGCGGTGGAGGAGGAGGAGGACCCGATGCAGGAGGAGGCGACCCAGACGGTGAGCGACCGCCACAGACTATCATGAGGGAACTGCACAACCCAGCTTCGTCCCTCACTCACCGGTGGATCAGACTCCCGCCAATCCACGGAGACTTCGAGCTTCGGCACCACACGATTCAGTTGCTACCCAAGTTCCATGGGCTGCCGACCGAAGAGCCGCACCTCCATCTCCAAGAGTTCGAAATGATATGCAGCACTATCCACGATCGGTTGTTGACCGAGGACATTATCAGGATGATCGCCTTCCCGTTCTCATTGGTTGATCGAGCCGCATATTGGCTCAAGCATCTAGGGCGATTCGTCGATACTTGGGCAGATCTCCGGTCCGTATATTTGAAGAAATACTATCCCCTCGGCCGGACCAACGCAGCTCGAGCCATGATCAGCAACTTCGTCATGATCCCAAATGAACAGTTCCATGAAGCATGGGATCGATTCAGAGAGCTCATAGACCGGTGTCCACATCACGATATCTCCAAGCCCCACCTGGTGCAGAGTTTCTTCTGTGGGCTGACACCGGAGCTGCAGGGGCTTGTGAACGCCTCTTGCGGTGGATCATATTTCTCCAAGGGAGAAGACGACGTCTGGGCCATCTACGAAGGTATGGCAGAGGACTCCACAGTGATGACCCAGGCCAGAGTCTACAATCAGCAGAAGCCCCCGCAAGGAGCGGGATCATTCCAGAGGATCGCTCGCATCGATGCCGGTCCCAGCACGATGTCGGTTGCCGCAGCCCAAGCCGAATCAGCAGCAGCCGACATGGGCATTATCAGTGAAAAGTTGGACCGCATGGAGATCCTGGAAAAGAAGCAGAACCAAGGTCTAGCCCAGATGGACCTTCTCACCAAAACAATGAGTGACCTGAAGACTCAAATTCTATGTATTCAGGAGGCACAAGCCCATTCCCAACAGCCTCCCAGGTCACAGGTTGCTTCCAGCAGCAGCAATCCCAACCAGGCCTCCACCTCATACCGCCAGGTGAACCATATCCAGGCGGAGCCGGTTCCATTGTTGCAGTACCATACAGAGCAACCGCCATCTCAGGAGACGCAGATGGTGGTGTACCAGCCGGAGCAGCCACTGGCAGTTCTTCCTCCACCTTCCTTCGAGCAGGAACCGTTGATGGAAGTCAACGGGATTTGGTATGACCGATACCCTCAGCCCGCAATTCGTAGGGATCACCCCAGATTCCGTTGGGGGAATGGTGGATCCTCGTCCCAGCAGCATCCTCCTGCCCAAGGACAGCAGAACAGCCAGTCGACACAACACCAGCAGCCCCAGTATGCCCAGCCACAACAGTATCAGAGTGGTCCTCGTCCCGCCTATCAGGGACAGCAGTGGAGGCAGCGACAGCCACCTCAGCATTCTTATGCCCAGCCTTCCCCCCAGTATCAGCAGCAACACCAGCAGCAGCAGCCCCATTTCCAGCAGGGGCAGACGTCCGGTTCTCAGGGTCCAGCCTTCGAGAACCCTGCTCTTGAGGATCTTGCCCGCTTGCTATCTGAACAGCGAGCATCTTTTAGGCAAGAAATGGATGAGTTCCGGTAGGAGATGCGGGATTTCATCAAAGGCAAGGCCGCCATACCCGCTCAGATCGAACCTAATCCTAATAATTTAAAAAGAAAATCTGAGCAGGAGCGGTAGGATGCCAGCCGGCGGTGCCTCTTCTGAGCGACAGCCAGATGCAGGATCAGGAGCGCCAGAGGAGCAGAGGAGCGGTGCTGATACCGCACATGATGATGTTGAAGACGGTGGTGCTGATGCCACCAATGATGGAGTCCAGGACAACGGTGCTGATGCCGTTGTGATACCAGATGCAGACGGTGGTGCTGATGCCACCATTTTGGATGCTGAACCAGAGCGCGGTGCTGATGCCGCGAAGTCCGGTGCGAGTGGTGGTACTGAGGCCACCACATCCACTTTTGTTGAGCCAACTGTGATGTTACCACATTTTGTATCTAGAGACTGTGGGAACAAAAACAAAAACAAAAATATGAATAAAGGAAAGGTTTCTGTTCAAATTATGGATACATATGTGGTGAATGATGATTATTGTATGGATTCTCCGTCTTCACAGGCACAGAGACCGATTCCTAGTCCTCCATCTGAGGAGGCCCCTACCATCCCCTTCCCTGAGGCACTCCGCCGAGCGAAGGGGAATAAAAAAGAAAATCCAAAAAAGAATCAGCAGGTAGAGTTCGGCAACGAAATGATTGACAGATTTCATATTCAGCTGACTCTACGAGAAGCCTTTGAGCATATCCCCTTCTTCAAGAAGAATTTGAAAGAAACAACTACTGTCCGAAGGAAGAAGAGGCACAGAGATCAAATCCATATGCTCACTCATGACACTTGCTGCGCCATTAAGAAAACATTGCCAGCCAAGCGACCAGACGCAGGAGCTCCCTATGTCAGATGCGAGATTCAGGAGCAGCAGTTTGATCGTACTCTATTAGACAGCGGCTCTTCAATTAACCTCCTTCCGGCAGCCTTACTCAAGCAGTTCGAGTTTGGCCCTCTTCTTCGAAGCAGAACCGTCCTTCAGTTTGCTGATAGGTCGATTAAGAGGCCGAAGGGGTTATTGAAAGACGTAGTCGTTACCATTCAGAGCCTGAAATTCCCCGTGGACTTCATTGTGTTGGACATGGAGATCCCTGAGGCGGTAACTGATGCCCCCATCATTCTCGGACGTCCATTCTTGGCCACAGCCAAGGCGGTGACCGACCATGATAGTGGGAAGGTATGCTTTCGCGTAGAGGGCGAAACTATACAAATAGAGACGATCGAAGAGATCAGAGCCAGAGAGGCAGAATGCTCAGAGCAGTCCAGCGAAGCCGAGCAGATGACAGAGGAGGAGCTAGACATCCACTAGGTTTGTGATTTCGAGATGACTGATGATGAATCCAACTGGAAAGATCCCGTAGCACCGACCCTCGCCTTGCCTACAGATTCACTGTATCTCAAGCTCATGGCGGTCGAGAGCCGGGAGAGCACATCCCTGGAGGAGGATATTTCTGAGGCTGACAGTGTTGTGATGAGTGCTCATCATCTTCTGATCCCTCGGATTCAGACATTGATTGGGATGACTTTGATGACTATTTACCTTGTCTGATTCCTACTGAGCCAACAACCATGACAGAGTGCGAGCCGGTGCAGTTTATCGTTGATTCAGAGGGCCGCCCTTCGTCAGAGATTCATGCAGAGCGAGAGTTCTCACATGCAGACCTGGTCGCCTTCACACAGACATATCAGAAGCCAGATCTGCCACCTCCCAGTTGTCCAGAACGAAAACCTCTGCCGCAGTCAATGAAGTACAGATTCCTTGCTGGAGAGCCAGAAATGCACCCAGTCATTATCTCAGCAGATTTGACTGGAGAGCAAGAATCTCGTTTGATGGAGGTTCTTGAAAGGAACCGCAAGGCAATCGGTTGGAGTATAGCTGATCTCCAGGGGCTGAGCCCAAATCTTTGCTCTCACCACATCTATCTTGAAGATAATGCTAAACCGTCGCGTGAGTTCCAACGACGGCTGAACCCGAATCTTCGAGACGTAGTCATGAAAGAAATTTCCAAGTGGTGGAGCGCCGATTTCATCTATCCCATCTCCGACTCCAAATGGGTAAGTCTGTTACATGTGGTACCCAAGAAGATGGGTATCACTACAGTTGTCAATGAGTCTGGAGAGGAGATCGCTACCAGAGTACCAACTTCTTGGAGGGTCTGTGTGGACTACAGACGATTGAATGAGGCCACCAAGAAGGATCACTTCCCGCTACCATTCATTGATCAGATTATCGAGCGGCTAGCTGGGAAGAGTCACTATTGTTTCCTTGATGGGTACTCTGGATACAATCAGGTGGCCATTGCGCCCGAAGACCAGGAGAAAACGACATTCACCTGTCCGTTTGGGACTTATGCTTTCAGACGGATGCCCTTTGGTCTATGTAACGCTCCGGCGACATTCCAAAGGTGCATTTTGTCCATCTTCTCGGACATGGTGGGTGACTGTTTAGAGGTCTTCATGGATGACTTCTCGGTCTATGGCGACGGGTTCGACGCTTGTCTTGACTGCCTAGACCGTGTGCTGAAGCGCTGCATTGAGGTCAATCTTGTCTTATCCTGGGAGAAGAGTCATTTCATGATGACTCAGGGGACGGTCCTTGGTCATATCGTCTCCAACAGGGGCATGGAGGTCGATCCGGCTAAGGTGGATATCATCAGAAAACTCAATCCGCCGTCCAATTTGCGTCAGTTACGGTCTTTTCTGGGGCATGTCGGTTTCTACCGACGGTTCATTCAGGACTTCAGTCGAATTGCCCGACCGCTTACTGACTTGCTCACCAAAGACACCGAGTTTATTGTTAATGATAAGTGTCTTGAAGCATTTGAGACTCTCAAGAATATGGTTGTCTCAGCTCCTGTCCTTCAGCCACCCGATTGGTCTCTCCCATTCGAGATCATGACGGATGCTTCAGATTTTGCCGTTGGGGCTGTGCTTGGACAGAGGAGGGATGGATTACCTTTTGTCATTCACTACGCCAGCCGGACTTTGGATGCCGCGCAGCGGAATTACACTGTGACTGAGAAAGAGATGCTGGTCGTAGTCTTCGCTCTTGATAAGTATCGATCATATATTCTCGGATCTAGAGTGACCATTTATACTGATCATACCGCCATCCGGTACTTAATGGCTAAGAAGGATGCCAAAGCACGTCTCACCAGATGGATCCTTCTACTCCAGGAATTTGATATTGAGATTAAGGACAAGCCTGGAGTCAAGAATGTGGTGGCGGATCACCTCTCCAGATTGGAGAATCTTGAGGAATCTGAGCCCAGCGCACCTATCACTGAGACATTTCCAGATGAGGCGATCTTGGCTGTCACCTCACTCCCATGGTATGCTGACTTTGTAAACTATCTTGTTGCCAAGACGGTCCCTCAAGGTTGGCCCAGACAGAAACTTGAGACCTTCCTAGCTAAGGCCAAGTTTTACCATTGGGAGGATCCCGTCCTTTATCATGAAGGAGGGGATAGTATCTGGAGGAGGTGCATTCCTCAAGAAGAGCAGCATAGCGTCCTCACATACTGCCACAAGCTGGAGGCAGGAGGACATCATTCTGGAAAAAGGACAGCACAGAAGGTGCTTCAATCCGGCCTATGGTGGCGTACTCTCTTCAAGGATTCTGATGAGTTCGTGAAGAGATGTACTGACTATCAGAAAATGGGAACCTGCGGACAGAGAGACATGATGCCCATGCAACCCATTCACTTCTGTGAGGTTTTTGATGCATGGGGGATTGATTTCATGGGCCCATTTCCTAAGAGTCAGGGATTCAAGCATATTTTGCTCGCTGTAGATTATGTCAGCCGATGGGTTGAGGCTATCCCCGCCCGAGCCGCAGATGCTAAAACCGTTTGTAAATTTTTGAGGAAAAATATCATTTCACGGTTCGGAGTACCTAGAGTCTTGATTTCAGACGGGGGGTCTCACTTCATCAATGACAAAGTCAGGGCCCTTGCAAACGAGTTCGGCATTGACCATCGGGTTGCCACTCCTTATCACCCGCAGACTAATGGTCTTGCCGAAGTATCGAACAGGGAGATAAAGACTATCTTGCAGAAAGTTGTCCGCCCAGACCGAAAGGATTGGTCACAGCTTTTGGACTCGGTCTTGTGGGCTTATCGGACTTCTTTCAAGAATCCATTGGGAACATCTCCCTTTCGTCTCGTCTATGGCAAGCCGTGCCATTTGCCAGTGGAAATCAAGCACAAATCTTTTTGGGCAGTTACAGAATTGCTTCTAGATCCCGAGAGTATAGGAGACCAGAGAAGAGCAGAATTGGCAGCCCTGGAGGAATTGAGAGATACAGCCTTCTCCAACAGCCTACAGTACAAAGAGAAAGTGAAGACATGGCACGATTCGCATATCAGCCATAAACAGTTTGAGCCAGATCAGAGAGTATGGTTGTTTGATTCAAGGCTAAAGTTATTTCCAGGGAAGTTACAGAGCAAGTGGAAAGGACCGTATGTGGTCAGGAAGGTACATGACAATGGCAGCATCGACATATCTGAACCGTCATCTTCCTCTACCTTCCGCGTCAATGGTCAACGCTTGAAACTATATCTTGATCATGATCCGCCGACCATTGACGTTGCCCCCATTCTTCTGGTATGAGATGTGTCACTTGACTCTCATCATCTGCATTTCATACATGGTGATCAACTCTATTCCCCGTTGTACAGATCCATCTGTTTATATCATTCTGTTGTCTGTCAATTTATTTTCTTATTTTCTTCTTTTCTTCTTTTCCTTTTCTATCTTCTTTATCTATCAAAAAGGTGTCGCCCTTGTTGACAGTTTTCCATACTTAGGACGTACTTTGTCCTAAGTATAGGGGGGTTGGCACCCCGAGTTTCTTCTATTCCTTTCGATCCTCTCCATTGTCTCCTCTTCTTGTCTATACATAGGGATATCTTACCCTAAGTATAGGGGGAGACAGTTTGAGTACGATCTGTTCATTCCCACCCTTGACCCTCCCTGCCTTGTGTACAGTCTGCTATACTTAGGATTATTTGATCCTAAGTATAGGGGGGACGATCAACTTCTCATTGATTCATTCATTCATTCTTTAGATTTTCCTATACTTAGTACGAGTTATGTCTTCTCTTTTCTCTCCGATCTATGAGGACATAGCTCAAGCTAAGTATAGGGGGGTCGTATATACTACGTATATACTTTAGCCATAACTCGTACTTTCGTATTTTCTTAATAATATGGCTAAAAATTCTTTAAAATTCATTAAAAATCCTTAATAAAAAGATGTGGTTATTCCTCAAATTCTTTTTGTATTTACTGATTAATAAATCAGGTGAAAATGTTTTTTGCAAAATGTTTGAAAAATAGTTTGAAAATCTTTGTGAACATCTATTGAAAACTATTTTGAAAATATTTTGTTTCATGTTTTCAACCTGTGTAAAAATGTGTGGATTGTAAAATTTCTTTTCTTTGTGTGAAATAAAATGTTTGAAAAATGATTTGCAAATGGTTTGAAAAATGGTTGCAAAAATGATTTGAAAAACCTATATATACTGTTTTGAAAGCCTTTGCAAAATAATTTTCAAATGTGTGTAAAATGTTTGTAAAAACTATTTTGGACTATAGTTTTCAAAAATTGTGTGTAAATTGTTTTCAAATAAGTTTGAGGAATATTCACATCACACCAAGATCCACTATATATATATAATTGACCACTTACCCTGTAAATTCTTAAAATCCACTTCTTGTATATATAAGAAGCACTCCCGTGTACATATTTTAACCTAGTTTTCAGCCAAAATCTTTCTGTTTTCAAAAATCCCAAAAACATTTGCAAAATTAAAATCCAAAAACATCTGAAAAATTTCTTTGAAAAATACAAAAAAAATTGCATCTGCATGCATCATCTTTTCAAAAATCCATAAAAAGTTCAAAATCTTGAAAATTGCATCACAAAAATATTTTCTGCATTGCATTGCATAGCATTCGCATTTTTCGGATTGAGTTTGATAGTTGAACGAGTCTAAGTAAAATCCGGACATTGGAGCTTGATTGGACCTTATAATCTACCTAATAACAGGAACCTTATAGGAACCAGGTTTGAGGTACTTCAGGTCTAGTTGACTTAATTCTTTGAGGATCACGGGACTTGGTTCAATGGATTCTTGACTGCCTAAGTAGAGTATTTCGGAGCACACGCACGACTCTTGTTGATAATGACCTAACTTGGACACCTGCACCTTTCACATGGCTCAACTCAGTTGGAGTGGTGAGGGGATTGGATTTGCCGATATGAGACGCACACAAGTGGAAACATTTGTCCTCCTCTAGGGAGGGAAGTGCACCTTAACCCGTCCAGTGATTAGGAAGTCTAAAGACAGGAGGCTGTGGGTTGCGATAAAGCTTCAAAAGAGGGATAGTCTACTGGCTCAAGAGGAAAAACTCCTTATGTAAATGCTGCTGTGAATAGTATTCAAAAAAAAAAAAAGTTCAGGCATGTACAAAAATAAAAAGCCTGCAAAGTATGTACAAAGTCGATAAGCAAGCTTGAGTTCCAAAGTCATATCATGTGAGCCTGCAGTAGGATGACTTGACTACACTGGTCTTGCATCCCGGGATAGGTAGCTACACTGGCTACCGTCCATTCTTCTCTTCACCCCCTCCTCTTGAGCTGGTTGCCACTTGAACTTAGAAGGGAATACCCCGCTCCTCGAGGATGGAGTTGCTGGATTGGGGAATCATTGGGTTGTCGTACTGGAGAAGTCAGTTTCTTTGTCATTCTAGTTGGGGAGAGCCATCATCACTTACACTGTACAAGTCAGATTCATAGTCGTAAGAGTTTGCGTATGGGTTGAAGTATTTCTGAACTGGCTATTGAGGAGACTTGGACAGAGTTTTGGGATTCTCAAGGGCTGTTGGATTTCAAACACGGTTCTCACTAAGGTTCCGCCCGCACTAAAATTCCAAAGGTCCTACTTAAGCTCCAAACTTTGATTTTGTGAAGACAAGTTTGATAATTACACTTAATCCACCTTCTTCTTTTTCTTTTCTTTGTTTTTCTTTTTGCACTTATTGCATAAGTGTTTTCTAGGGACTAGCAAAGGTAAAGTATAGGGGGATGATGAATCCACATTTCATCATCTTTATTCTATCATTTTGGCACCTAAAACCCTAGCAAATGCCTGTAAATAGCCTTAAATCAAGCATCTTAGCATTCATGCATGTGCATCTCAACAGTGTATAAATTACTGTAATTAAGGCCAAAATTATAGAATAAATAAAGAAAAGAAAAAGAATAAAATATTGTAAATATTTTATGACCCAAAACCCCGAGACCTAGGCATCTTGATGAATAGGTCGACAAGGAATAAAGTAGGGGGAGATAAGGTCAGAAATACAGACAAAATACCTATACATTTTATTCATTCTTTATTCATTTTGGGACCTATTTTTGGTTCCACTTTTTATACATCAAATAAAGAAACTTTGTACATGAAAGTTGTAGATAATTTTATAAAGAAAAATACAAAATTGATTTCACAGAAAAATAATACACAGATAAAAAGTTATGGTCTGAATAAAAATCCAGAAGCCCAACTTCCCAGACCCGTATCTCACAAATAAAAACTCCAAATGCAGCGTACTCACCTTTAATTGTATATAGAAGAAAATAAGCTAATTAATGGCGGTGGTTTCGCATTTGGCGGAGCTACGGTTTGAAAGTTGACTTTTGGACCCTCATTGTATACTTGTACATATTAGAATATTCAATTTATTAATTATTTATTTTTATAATGTTATATTTTTATAATGTTGTAAAGATTACTTATAATGATTATGTGTATTTAAATCAGAAGAAAAAACATAATTAAAATACAAATAAAAATATTTGTATATAGTCAACACATTGGTACATTACCTATATATATATATACCTATACAAAACATACTTGTATTTTATTAAATATACAAAACATAACAGAAAAATACAATAAAAATATATTTCTGTATATAAAAGTATGTTACAATTTTATAAAATACTAAATAAAAATAATGAAAATAAAATACCTAAATAAAAATAAAATATCAAAATACATAGGTATTATACCTATATAGGGTTAAAAAGGCAACTTGTAAAAATATAAGTCATAAAAATAATTAAAAATCAAAATAAAATACTACATAAAATTCTAAGCATTTTTTATTTTATAACTTTTAATTATTTCGGCCATTTATTATTTTTAATTTAATTAATAAAATGTTTTTCCAGGGTTTTTCCTGGTTGGTCCACGTGGACCAACCAGGAGGCCAGGACTGTTGACCAAGGTCAACAGTCTGACCTACCCCTGTAGCCCGTGTCAGGCTTGGTTTTTGAGCCATCTTGTTGGCTTTTTCCAGGCCAATTCTTTCATGATTTCGTGTTGCATCCTTCTGCAACATCGTTCACCCACCATCTATCTCACTCGCCCAAGCTTAATCTTGGTCGTCGGACCCAAGATTCGCAAGATATCCCTTGGTCTTTGGACCCCTGTCACCTCGGGTCAAACCACTTAAAACCAACTCCCCCTCTTCCATTTCGAATTTGAGTCCCCTTGGTCCACCCTTCAGCGCCATCTCCGTGCTCCTGAGCTCCGAGGAGGTGACAGCTCCACCGCCAGCCCTTCAGCCAAGGCGCGCGAAGTCGAGGGAGCCTCCATCACCTCCGCCAACCGCCGGCGTCGAGGTACTCTTTCTCCTCTGGCTCCGGCCATCGAGGGTGCCACCCCGCTTATTTCTTTCGTGCATTTAGTTCCTAGTAGCTTAAGCTTCAAAAACCCCAAAAAAATTACAAGTTCCATCACGTATTTCGCCACTCCAAGCATCATCGCCGGAGCGCACCTCCGGCCACCGACGTCCACACACCCTCGCGCTTAGATTAGGTCCACCCAAGGTCAGGCACTTTGCCCTGGACCTTCTCACCACTTTTTGCAGGTCAAAGATCCTTGAACGCACCTGGAGGGCCATTTTGTGTCCTCGCCGGAGATACCTGGAGCGTAAAACTCCGCCGCCTTCGCGCCGGCACCTCGACGCCCCTCCGGCGAATCCGAGCCGTCCAGTCCATCGAGGGACCTCCCAGGAGTCTGCAGCTCCATTTTGGAGCCCATTCATCGCCGGAGAAGCGAGATCGGAGTCGGGGAAGTTCGCCTTCGCCGGCCTTCGTCCCTGTTCTTCCTCCTAGCTTCTCCACCGTCCGATCGAGCCGCAGCTCCAGTTCGCGTGACGACCGTCCGATCTTCCAAGCTCCTCCACCGTCGGATCTCTTTCTGAGATCTAATCTCAGACGTCAACGCCAACCGTCATCGGCCGCTCTCGTGCTGCCACGTGGATTAGTGGCTCGCTCCCAGCCGCTGGATCGCACCCTGTCGCCCCGCCGTTGGATTCGCGCCACGCGTCGTCATCAGAACTCCCGAGCGAGGGTATTTTGCATCTACACCCTCGCCATTTTTGTATTTAATATTTAGTATTTGAACTTTTGTCTGTAGTGTAAAAGTTTTGTAATATTTGCAAAGAGACCCCCAGGCTTTATTTATTTGCATTTGGGTCCTTCGCCACGTCACCTCACGTGACCTGTACACGTGAGGGGTGGGCATTTTGCAAGGATACCCTCGTTCGTTTGTTTATTTCGTTGTAGTCCTGAAACTTTCGCAGCACGTGTAATATTTTTGGATATTTTGCAAGTAGGCCCCCGGGTTTTTGTTATATTACATTTTGGTCCTTCCCAGGCGTGTGCAAGTCACGCGCCCTGGTGGGAAAATTGCTAAGAGGCCCAGGCGACTTTCGTAATTGTATTTTGATGCTTAAAATTGAATATACAGTGTATATTTTTGTGGAAAATTGCATGTATGCCCCTGGACGTTTCGGATATTGCACATATACCCCTGCCAGGACTGTTTAATGTTTGGATGTTTGCTCTAATTATTTAGCCTATCATTTTAACTCCAAAAATTTCACAAAAATAGACTTAAGTATCTGGACACGTGTACTGTGACGCCATCTATTTAGTTTTTGATTTTACTTTATTTTTATATTTATTAAAAATCAAAAACCTCCTTTTTGTGTACTGTCTACCTTAGAAAATACCAAAAAAATATTAAAACACCTCTAAAAATTCCAAAAAAATCACCTAGTGTCTATTTTATCATATTTTAGTGTTAGTCCAAAAATCATTAAAAATCTCAAAAGAAAAACACTAAAAATTCAAAAACACTCAAAAACTTCAAAAAATTTATAAAATAGTAGAAAACTCCAAAAATCAAAATCTCAGTTTCTGTTTATCCCTTATTTTGTCCTTTTCATTAGAAAAATAGTGTGAAAATTTTGAGCTACTGGTTGCTATTTTTAAATCTCATTTTATTCTCAGCTAGCTTTATTTACACTGTTCTGCCTTATTTCAGTATTTAAAAATATCAAAAATACCTTGAAAAACTCCCAAAAATCACAAAAATAGTAAAAATTTATAAAAATACCAAAAACATTTTATTTTTGAATTTTTGAATATTTTTGCACATTTTTATAAATATTTTAGCTTGCCTTTCACTATATTGTCTTTATTCTCCAATATTGAAAAAGAAATAAAAAAATATAAAATATAAAATACAAAAATCAGAAAATTAAAAATCAAAATACAAAATTAAAAATTAAATAAAAAATTAAAAAAATTAAAAACCCACAAAAATTCATTTGCTTGTTTGCTTAGTGTAGACACTCCACACATCACGCACACACTTAGCATTTTTGCTTGAACTACCCTGCTTGTTCCCTGTGTTCGAACTCTCTGCATACTTGCACCTATACATCTTTTATGTAGAGTTAAAAATAAATTTGACTCCACACTTATTTTTCATTGATTGATATTTGATTGTGGGTTCATTGTTGATTAATCGCATTTTATTGTGGGTCGCCACAGCGACATATTTAGACCCTTGATAATTTGTGTTTATCACATATCTGAACCGTCATCTTCCTCTACCTTCCGTGTCAACGGTCAGCGCCTGAAATTATATCTAGATCACGATCCACCGACCATTGATGTTTCCCCCATTCTTCTGGTATGAGATGTGTTCTTTGACTCATATCACTCGCATCTCATACATGGTTATCAAGTCCATCTTCCGATGTACAGATCCATCTGTCTATATCATTCTTTCATATGTTAATATCTTTTCTTCTTTTCTTCTTTTCTTTTGCTATTTTCTTAATCTATCAAAAAGGTGTCGTCCCTTGTTGTCAGTTTCTACACTTAGGACGTACTTTTTCCTAAGTATAGGGGGGTGCACCCCGAATCTTTCTATTCTTTTCGATCCTCTCCATTGTCTCCTCTTCTTGTCTATACTTAGGGATATCTTACCCTAAGTATAGGGGGAGACAATCTGAGTACGATCTGTTCATTCCCACCCTTGACCCTCCCTGCGTTGTGTACAGTCTGCTATACATAGGATTATTTGATCCTAAGTATAGGGGGGACGGTCAACTTCTCATTCGTTCATTCCTTCATTTATTTATTTATTCTTTACTTAGTACGAGTTATGTCTTCTCTTTTCTCTCCGATCTATGAGGACATAGCTTAAGCTAAGTATAGGAGGGTCATATATACTACGTATATACTTTAGCCATAACTCGTACTTTCGTATTCTCTTAATAATTATGGGTAATTATTCTTTAAAATTCATTAAGAAACCTTAATAAAAAGATGCTTTATTCCTCAAATTCTTTTTGTATTTACTGATTAATAAATCAGATGAAAATGTTTTTTTTTTGCAAAATGTTTGAAAAATAGTTTGAAAATCTTTGTGAACATTTATTAAAAACTATTTTGAAAAATGTTTTGTTACATGTTTTCAACCTGTGTAAAAATGTGTGATTTGTAAAATTTATTTTCTTTGTGTTAAATAAAATATTTGAAAAATTATTTACAAATGGTTTGAAAAATGGTTGCAAAAATATTTTGAAAAACCTATCTATACTGTTTTGAAAACCTTTGCAAAATGATTTTCAAATGTGTGTACATGTTTGTAGAATGTTTATAAAAACTATTTTGGACTATAGTTTTCAAATTTTTTTGAAAAACTTGTGTCAAATAAGTTTGAGGAATACATACATCACACCTAAAATTCTTTATTATATATGTATAAAATTGATCACTTACCTTGTAAATTCTTAAAATCCACTTCTTGTATATATAAGAAGCACTCCCGTGTACATATTTTTCACCTTGTTTTCAGCCAAAATCTTTTTGTTATAAAAATTCCCAAAAACATTCGTAAAATTAAAATCCAAAAACATGAGAAAAATCTTTTGGAAAATATAAAAAACGCATATGCATCATCATCATCATCATCATCATCATCTTTTCAAAAATCCATAAAAAGTTCAAAACCTTTGAAAATTGCATCCCAAAAATATTTTCTGCATTCTGCATTTCATTTGCATAGCATGAGCATTTTTCAGATTGAGTTTGATGGTTGAACAAGTCTAAATAAAATCCAGAGATTGGAGCTTGATTGGACCTTAAAATCTACCTAATAACAGGAACCTTATAGGAACTGGGTTTGAGGTACTTCAGGTCTACTTGACTTAATTCTTTGAGGATCATAAGACTTAGTTCAATAGATTCTTGACTGCCTAAGTAGAGTATTTCGGAGCACACGCACGACTCTTGTTGATAATGACCTAACTTGGACACCTACACCTTTCACATGGCTCAACTCAGTTGGAGTGGTGAGGGGATTGGATTTGCCGGTATGAGACGCACACAAGTGGAAACACTTGTCCTCCTCTAGGGAGGGAAGTGCACCCCAACCTGTCCAGTGATGAGGAAGTCTAAATACAGGAGAGTGTGGGTTGCAATAAAGCTTCAAAAGAGGATAGTCTATTGGCTCAAGAGGAAAAACTCCTTATGTAAATGCTGTTGTGAATAGTATCAAAAAAAATGTTCAGGCCTGTACAAAAATAAAATGCCTGCAAAGTATGTACATATGTTGTAAAGCCAATAAGCAAGCTTGAGTTCCAAAGTCAAATATGTGAGCCTGCAGCTGGATGACTTGACTACACTGGTCTTGCATCCTAGGATAGGTAGCTACACTGGCTATCGTCCTTTCTTCTCTCCCCCCTCCTGTTGAGCTGGTTGCCACTTGAATTTAGAAGGGAATACCCCGATCCTCGAGGATGGAGTTATTAGATTGGGGAATCATTGGGTTGTCATGCTGGAGAAGTCAGTTTCTTTGTTATTTCGGTTGGGGAGAGCCACCATCACTTACACTGTACGAGTCAGATTCATAGTCGTAAGGGTTTGCGTATGAATTGAGATATTTCTGACCTGGCTATTGAGGAGACTTGGGCAGAGTTTTGGCGTTCTCAGGGACTATTGGATTTTAAATTCGGTTCTCATTAAGGTTCCACCCGCACTAAAATTCTAAAGGTCCGACTTAAGCTCCAAACTTTGATTTTGTGAAGACAAGTTTAATAATTAAATTCGATCCACTTTCTTCTTTTTCTTTTCGTTCTTTTTCTTTCTGAACTTATTGCATAAGTGTTTACTAGGGACTAGCAAAGGTAAAGTATAGGGGGATGATGAATCCACATTTCATCATCTTTATTCTATTCATTTTGGCCTCAAAAACCCTAGTAAATGCGTGTAAATAACATTAAATCCAACATCTTAGCATTCATGCATGTGCATGAAAATAGTGTATAAAATTCTGTAATTAAAGCCAAAATTATAGAATAAATAAAAGAAAATAAAAAGAATAAAATATTGTAAATATTTTATGACCCAAAACCCTGAGACCTAGGCATCTCGATGAATAGGTCGACAAGGAATAAAGTAGGGGGAGATAAGGGTCAAATACAATAAACATCCAGTCATTCTTTATTCATTTTGGGACCTATTTTTGGTTCCACCTTTTATACGTAAAATAAAGAAACTTTTACATGAAAGTTGTAGATAATTAAATAAAGAAAAATACAAAATTGATTTCATTCAAAAATCATGTACAGACAAAAAGTTATGGTCTGAATAAAAATCCAGAATCCCAACTTCCCAGACCTGTATCTCACAAATGAAAACCCAAATGCATCAAACTCACCTTTAATTGTATATAATTCAAAATAAGCTATTTAATGGTGGTGGTTTCGCATTTGGTGGAGCTACGGTTTGAAAATTGAGTTTTGGACCCACATTGTATACTTGTACAGAATAAAATATTCAATTTATTCTTTATCCATTAATTTTACAATTTTATATTTTTATAATTATGTAAATATTACTTATAATATATATGTACATTAAAACCAGAATAAAAACCTAAATAAAACTCAAAATAAAATACATGTGTATAAATACATAGGTATTATACCTATATACATACCTATCTAAACTATACTTGTATTTTATTAAATATACAAAACACATCAGAAAAATAAAATAAAAAAATTATTAAGTGTATAAAATTATTTTATATTTTTATAAAATAGTAATAAAAAAGTAAAGAAATTAAAATCAAAAAATAAAAAGAATAAAATATATAGGTAATATACCTATAAGGGGTATAAAAGGGAACTTGTAAAAATACACCTCATAAAAATAATTAAAAATCAGAATAAAATACCTCATAAAATAATAAATACTTTTTATTTAATAACCTAAAATTAATAAAGACAATTACTATTTTTAAATAATTTTTGAATCATTTTCGTGGGGATTTTAACTGGTTGGTCCACGTGGACCAACCAGGTTGGTCTGACAGTTGACCCCCGGTCAACTGTCTGACCTGCTCCTGTAGCCCTGTGCCAACCTCGTTTTTGTACGCTTTTTGCGGATTTATCGAGGACGTGCCTTTCATCTTTTCATGATGATGCCTTCTGCAACATTGATCCTCGACCATCCAGCATACACGCCCTTGGTTTATTTTCGACTCTCGAGTCGTTGAATCGACGATACGCCTCGTTCTAGGAGCCGCATCAGTCAACCTTACAAAAACCCAACCTTGATTCTCGATTCAAATTCGAACCCCATTCTTGGTCCCTTCGTCCCCATTTGACTCGCTTTGGCTGCCTGAAGGTGACAGCTCCAGTTTGGTCGTTTCCAGGCGGTGGCTCGACGAGGATCTGGGCGTTCCACCACCTCCGGCGACACCCCGCCGTCTAGGTACTTTCCACCTCGGGCCCTGGCCCTTGAGGTATCTATCTCCCTCTTTTTCATTGTTCTTTTTATTCACCATAGTCGTAGCAACACCACCCACCTTCCATTCCATTTCTTCGCCCCTCGATTCGAATAATCACAGACTTCACCGAAGCGCACCTCCGGTCGCGTCCTCCACCTCATACTTGTCGTTCGCCGCTTCATTTCCACCCCTTGCAGGGTCGGGGCATTTTACCCCTGACTCTCTCACTCGCCTCTGCAGGTACTTGGTGCAAAGAGCACGCCTGGGGGCCATTTTTGCCCTCGCCGGAGGTACTTGGGACCTCCCTTCGTCTCCGACGTCGTCGAGGAACTTCGGACGCCGCCGCCACTTTTTGAAGCCCCCAGCACTGAGAGAGCACCTGCAGGAGACGCTCGGACGTTTTTGAGCCTCAACGGACGCTGGAGACGCATGACCAAGCTGGAGGAACTTCGCTCCGGTGAAGTTCCTCCCTGTTCTTCCTCCACGGTCATCCACCGTCCGATCGCCGCCCTTCTCCAGGCGCTCCAACTGCTGTAGGATCTTTCGTCCCTCAGTCGTTGATCGTCGTCCGCCCGATCTAATCGCGCTCGTTCGTGCCAACCGTCATCGGCGCGCAGCAGCTTCACACGTGGCTTAAGTGAACGGCGCACGGTCGTTGGATCGTGCCCTTGAGTGGGTAATTTGCCTCTCAGACCGACTCATTTTTGTATTTATTAAAAAGAACTCAAACATTTGTCTGTTGTTATTTATTTTTGCGATATTTGCATATAAGCCCCCCGTTTGTTGTACTCTTACATCTAGGTCCTTGCCAGGTCACGTGCGCTAAGCACGTGTCCCTGGCATTTTTGCAGTCTTACCTTTCAGGGTTTTAGTATTTCGGTTTAGTCCTAGGATTTTCATATGCAGGGTAATAGTTTTTGGGATATTTGCACTCAGGCCCCTGAGTTTTTGGAAATGACAGACAGGTCCTTCCCAGGCGCATGCTAGTCACGCGCCTGGTTGGGTAATTTTCAGGCATACCCCTACGGGTCTTGTATTTTGTATTTCGTCCAGAAACTTGTTTATTCAGTATATAACTTTTGTGAAAATTGCACCTGTGCCCCTGGATGTTTGCTTATTTGCACTTATACCCCTGTCAGGCCTTGTAATTTTTGTATGCTTGCTTTATTTAATTAGGGCATCATTTTAACTCAAAAATTCCCAAAAAATGTCATAGGATCCTGTGTGTATGCTGATCCACGCTATATTTTTGCATTTCATTTTTATTGCATTTTAATATTTATTAAAAATCAAAAACTTGCGTTTTAGCTACTATTTGCATTAGAAAATACCAATAAAATATTAAAACACCTTGAAAAATTCCAAAAAAAGTAACTAAGGTCTATTTTATTGTATTCTAGTGTCTATCCAAAAATCACTAAAAAATTCAAAACAAAAACCTTAAAAATTAGAAAACACCTAAAAACTTCAAAAAAAATCTAAAAAATCATAGCAAAACCATAAAAATACAAGCTCAAGTTCTGTAGTCTCCTTATTTTATTCCCTTTATTTTAAAATTAATTTAGGAAAATTTTGATACTATTTGGTATTTTTCATTCCCATTTTAGTTTCGGCCAGCAAGTTTATTCACTGTTTCCTTTATTGTGACTTTTAAAAATCCCAAAAATATTCTGAAAAATCCCCAAAAATCACAAAAATAGTATGAAAACATAAAAAGACCAAAAATATTTTATTTTGTAATTTTTGAGCATTTTTCCTTATTTTTATAAATATTTTATCACCTCTTTTCTTATATTATTTACATATTCTATTTATAAAAACAAAAATATAAAATATAAAATATAAAAAGAAAATACAAAATCAGTAAATTAAAAATCAAAATACAAAATTAAAAAAATAATTAAAAAATTAAAAATTAAAAACCCACAAAAACACTGGCATATTGTAGACAACTAATCACATCACTTTTTGCACAATTGTTGATCTATCCTTGATGAACGCCAAATTCGCCTCTATAATAATGTGGAATTATGTCGTAGCATAGGAGACGAATTTGATTCAGCAAAAACAACAGGACTTTGAATGCTGTGGAATATTTATACTTGGTAAGTGTACCAAGGTCGAACAAAGGGACACGGCAGCCTAATCAGAATATTCAATTTTGATTCATGAAGCATAGAGTGATTTAATCTCAATTTCAGGTCCATATGCAATTTATAAGGTAATGCAAGCGATGCTATGTTGTATGCAATTTTTTATTTTGTTTTTATGCAAGTTATAAAGTGATGCACGGATAAATATGTAAGAGAAATTATTTAAAGACTACAATTATACCCTAAAATGTGAGCAACAGAATATAGAATGAAATTAGAGCCAATTTGAACACATCATTAAAAATCGGTCATCAAATCAAGCAAGACAAGTAGAGCATGGTCCCATTTTCACATAAAAAATCACTTAAATTAAAACAATGTCAAATGAAACAAGTAAGCATGCTAAAATGTAGAGGACAAGACAAGGATCAAAACGACACTAAAATCATGCAGTTTGGACCTACGATGCTCAAGTTATGCTAAAAACAGTACAAGGGCATAATTGTAATAAAAATGCAATAAAATAAAGGGATAAATATTGCATTTAGGTCCCTGGAGGGACCTAAATGCAAATAAAGAAAACCGCCTGGGCCCAGTTGTAATTTTTCCATTGCACCCAGGGGCATATTTGCAATTCTTCAAAACCAGGAGGGTCTCCCTGAAATTTACCCCAGCACGCACGTGAGGCACGTGCCTGGGGACCAAGGTGTAAATATCAATTCTTTCGGGGTCTTTCTTGCAATTTACCCAGGCCTCACGTGCGGTGCACGTGAGGACCCAAGCTCGGGAGGCGACTCAGCCTCGGGACCACATGGCATCAACTGGAGGTTCGGGGCGAGGCTCGGTAGTACCCGAACCTGTAGGCATGGAATAGAGGCTCGGATGCCACGCGTCTTCATCATACCCGTCAGATCCTGGAGATCGGACGGTATCTGTAACTTGTATCTCCGCCGCGGCCCACCGGAGGAGGCTGGGCTCCGGTGAGCTCCCTAGAGCTCCGCCAGTCTTCGCGAGGTCCTCCAAATATCGGAGAACGAAGCTGAGGCCCTCGCGAAGGAGATGGAGATGTTGCGGACCTCCGGAGGCGATTAGATCGGTCAGTCGATGCAGAGCCACCTGTGGCGGAGCTAATGGCCGGAGACGATTTGCAAGCTCCGATCATTGAAGTTCCTGCAAGGTTAGATAGCCGAAGCGTGCGTGCAGAAGGTGCTTGAGTGTTTATGAGGTGAGTGGTGGCATAAGGGTGGTCGGAAGTGGAGGCCAAGGCTCCTCCTCCGGCGAGGTGTAGGAGGAGATGGGTTGGAGCGGTTGGGGGTCTGGAGAAGGGGAGGGGTGGTCGGCGAAGGTCGGGGTGGTTGGGCGAAGCTGATGAAGGGGTCGGATGAAGGTGATGGTGGATGTAGTCAACAGGATAATTCGAAAAAGTACAAGAAAAAGCACGAAGGGAGAGGCCCTCACCGGAGAGGGGAACCCGGTGGCAGAGAGGCTTGGGCTGAGGCTTGAGAAGCCTCGGGTCGTCGCCCGATGAGGACAGCCAGTTCCTCGGAGCTCGGCGATGCCAGGCAGCTCGTGACATGGTCATGATGACCATGGATCACACCTGGGGTGTCCGGCCATTGTCGCCTCGACGAAACCGCCCTCCGCTATCACCGGAGGGCGGAGGAAGCTAGGGCGGAGCCCCGTAGATGGTGGATGAGGGCGAACGAAGGCGGAGGGGGTGTTTATAGGTGGAGAGGCTCAGGGCGGTTATGTGGTGGAGGGGAGGTTTCGACGAGGCGTTTAATGGTGATGGGATTAATGGTGAAGGTCGAGGGGGGTTACGCGAGGGAGACGGAAGATAGGGCTATGCGAGGCGACCGTTAGGAGCGGGAGAGGTGGCCGGAAGTGTTGGCCAGAAAAGGAAGGGGGCGGAGGATGCGCGAGGGTTGTAACGCCTAGGAGCAGAGGCTTCGGAGGTAGGAGACGGTGGTTGGACCGTTGGATCTTGATCCAACGGCTGGGATGAGCTCACGAGCGGAAGGTTCTGATTAGATCTTAGGATTAGATCCAGCGATCGGGGAGTTAGGCGCCGATGAGTGGTCCATATGGAAAGTTGGATGAGATCCAATGGCAAGGGGTGAAGGGATGACGTGGGGAAACGAGAGGCGCATGATGAGAATGAGATCGAGCGGCTGAGGTTAAGAGGTGACGTGGCTAAATGAAGGACGTCGAATGGAACTAGAATCAGATGGCTGAGGATTAGGCGCTAATGTGCGGCCGGGATTTGATCTGAGAGTCAGATCAAGGGCTGAGAAGTGAGGCGTGATGAAGGGCTCAGATGAAGGCGGGATTGGAGTGATCCAATGGCCCAGGAGGCTGCCGGGTGGCGAGAGATGAAGTGGGCCACGTGGGCGGCCCAGAGGGCACCACGTGGCCCAATCAGAGTAATTTAAAAATAAAAACAAAGAAAATTAGAAAAGAAATAGTTAGAGGCCGAATTTGGAAAAAGTCAAAACATGAAAGTTGCTCGTCTCAATGAGTTCTACAACTTTCATGTTGATCAAAAAGCCAAAAGAGGTCATCTGTACAAAAGCTATTTTTGGGGGTATTTTTAAGGGGATAAAAAACACCAAGTTTGTGGTTTTGATTTGTTTTTGTATTTTTTATCTTTTTAAGGGTCAGTGATTTATAGACAAGCTATCTACCTAATTTGGGGTTTTTGAGTGATAAAATAAATACAAAAGAATAAAGGGAATTAAAACAATAAATTAATGGTAATCTATACACAATATAGTACACGATAAAAACAATGAATTAAAGGCTAATTTATTGGATTATTTAATACATGGGTTTTAATAGGTGGCTTTTAGCATGATGAATACGAGATTCATCATACCCCTATACTTAAACCATGCTCGTCCTCGAGCATCTAAAGAATGTAGGAGTCGGATTAATTCCTGACAGTGCGCGTGAGAATTTCAAGGCTTGATCTTTCGAAGACCCTTGACCTAAGTGATCCTAAAATTCCGGGTTTATCCAAGCCTTAGTCAGAAGGAATCCAACTTCTCTGATTATCAGACTCTCTTTTTGTACAAATAATATAAGGATATGACATTTAGTGTACTGCATTTCATGAGAGCCGAGTCGATGCATCACCCAAAGTTCCAGTCTCAAAGACTCTCCTCTAGACCTAATCCTCAATACTATGGAATAAGTCTAATTGCTTCAGTCAACCATCTCTATAGTTTGTCAGACTTGAAAATGTAGATGGACGGCCAGATGATGGAGGGACATGGGATTGTGTCTATTTTCTCACCCTCACATTGGAACAAGGGGCCTCTCGTGTGCCTTTTACTCAACACATGTAAATTATTACTTTGTTGATTAATGTGTCTGTCAAGAGGGTTGGAGTCGTCTGCACTTGTTTTTCTGGGAGTACACCGGGGTATGTCTTTTCTGAGTATCTAAGATACCTTCGACACCCAGACTTGTATCGCTTACGATGCAGAGCCCTTTTATGGTGTCAGTCTGACTCCTTGGTCCTAATTAGCGCTTGGTCCAAGTGGACACTTTGAAAATGTTTGGGAGCGCTCGCCATTGGTGGAAGCTCATTTGGAATTTGACTTTGGATTTAGAGCTTTTTCTTTGACATTTCATTTCTTTTGTTGGCTAGTTCCACTGCTTTTACCAAGAGATTGGCACACACTGATCAACAAGTTCCTTTACGTTTCATCACACCCTGGCACTTTTAGGTAAATAACCAAGAGATAGCATATGAATCTTGTTCACATACTGGCTAGGGTTTTGCTGACACTCAGGTTTTCTGAAGCCTTCATTAACTTTATCCCATCCTCGAATATCATTAGATCAGGGCTAAATTCAATTCTCTGGTCCTAGTTCCTCATGTGATAACTCATCTCAGCTCATCAATCATGCAGTTGTGGAAGTGACTGTGTTGATCATATTTTCTTGAAGGTAGAGATGAAGAGTGCAATATAGCACTCAAATCTTTCAAACCAGAGGAGTGTGGAAATTTAAGTCATGAAAACCCTAATGACTAAGGCATGTTAACTCAGACTCTCAAGATCCCAGAGATCCAGTGTCCTCAAAATCCTCAAGCCATGTGTGAGTGTGAATGTGTCAGGAATACACCAACTCCTTGGGTTAGTGAATTTTTGTGTGATTTTTATCTTTTGCAAATTTTTATGGGTTTTTAATTTTTAATTTTTTTATTCCTCGGAGAGACAATGACTGGCCCAGGCTCAAATAAAAGTATATACTTTCAGCCAGTATGGGTGTGAGTACGGGTCGAGGCCCGTGTTACTTGAGGACGGGGCCGTATGCGATGTCCTCTAAACCACCCACTCTGCTAAGGGAGACCGAGGTTCCCTCACTGAAAATGCTTACTAAACCTAGTAGTTAGAGTCAACCTCACAAGAAAGATTTTCAGTTTTTCAATTTTTTTTAATACAGGAATATTTACAAAAATTAATCCCTCAATTTTTAATTTTTACAGGTTTTTACTCAGTTCCCAAGGTTACCAAAAACCCACCCCGAAAAAAAAATAAAATTTTAAAAAGTTTTAAAAAATGCGAGCTAAGGCTAAAGTAAATATACAATAATATACGGTATACCCCCCTATACTTAAAATTTGCTATGTCCTCATAGCACAAGTGCCATGAAGCCATGGCTCGGTTCAAGTACAGGGTGATATAGCGGAACTGAGGAGGAGGGTCCCCCTATACTTAGGCCAAAATTGGCCTAAGCACAAGAAGACAGAACGAGGGAGGGATGAATAGGAAGGTCCCCCTATACTTAGGCTACAAATAGCCGAAGTAAGGTCTGTGTTAGGGGGGATGTCTATGGTACAAGGGTGAGGGGGAGGGGGTTCGTGAAGAATAGATACACAGAGCGAGAGATAGAGATAGAGAGCGAGAGAGAATGAAATATACAGGGGGAGGGTGAGTATGTGCATGTGCAGTGTAGGTGCGTGTGTGTGTGTGCGAGGGGGGGATTTTTTTTTTGTTCAATATGCAAGACTGAAAATAAATATGCAGATGCAAGTTATCTATTTTTTTTTACAAAATGAAATGCAATTTTGACTGCTAAATTCTCCCAAATCCTTCACAGGTTCTTTTGCGGCCTCTTCAGCGGAAGTTCCCGACTTCATGCCTCCATGAGGATCAAGCGTCCTCGATCACCATGGGCCCTGCCACAAAAGATAGAAGTTAGAAAACCTAGAGACATTAAATCAGCAAATGATGTGCAAAGAAATGATGAATGAAATGAGGACCTGAAAATTTTTGAAATAAAAAAATCAAAATCCAAAAATTAAGCAAGTCGTATCCTTGGTAACGGTGCCATTTGATGAACGCCAAATTCGCCTCTATAACAATGTGGAATTATGTCGTAGCATAGGAGACGAATTTGGTTCAGCAAAAACCACAGGACTTTGAATGTTGTAGAATATT
The DNA here is from genome assembly GCA_037367405.1 of Ottelia alismoides. Classification (NCBI taxonomy): domain Eukaryota; kingdom Viridiplantae; phylum Streptophyta; class Magnoliopsida; order Alismatales; family Hydrocharitaceae; genus Ottelia; species Ottelia alismoides. The sequence goes on along the minus strand of JAZKJV010004821.1, from coordinate 177,242 downwards.
TATACTTGGCAAGTGTACCAAGGTCGAACACAGGGATGCGACAGCCTATTCTGAGTATTGAATTTTGATTCATGAAGCACAGAGTGATTTAATCTCAATTTCAGGTCCATATGCAATTTATTAGGTAATGCAAGCGATGCTATGTTGTATGCAATTTTTTATTTTGTTTTTATGCAAGTTATAAAGTGATGCATGGATAAATATGCAAGAGAAATTATTTAAAGACTACAATTATACCCTAAAATGTGAGCAACGGAATATAGAATGAAATTAGAGCCAATTTGAACACATCATTAAAAATCGGTCATCAAATCAAGCAGGACAAGTAGAGCATGGTCCCATTTTTCACATAAAAAATCACTTAAATTAAAACAGTGTCAAATGAAACAAGTAAGCATGCAAAAATGTAGAGGACAAGACAAGGATCAAAACGACACTAAAATCATGCAATTTGGACCTACGATGCTCAAGTTATGCTAAAAACAGTGCAAGGGCATAATTGTAATAAAAATGCAATAAAATAAAGGGATAAATATTTCATTTAGGTCCCTGGAGGGACCTAAATGCAAATAAAGAAAACCGCCTGGGCCCAGTTGTAATTTTTCCATTGCGCGCAGGGGCATATTTGCAATTCTTTAAAACCTGGAGGGTCTCCCTGAAATTTACCCAGGCACGCACGTGGGGCACGTGCCTGGGGACCAAGGTGTAAATATCAATTCTTTCGGGGTCTTTCTTGCAATTTACCCAAGCCTCACGTGCGGTGCACGTGAGGACCCAAGCTCGGGAGGCGACTCAGCCTCGGGACCACGTGGCATCAACTGGAGGTTCGGGGTGAGGCTCAGTAGTACCTGAACCTGTAGGCATGGAATAGAGGCTCGGATGCCACGCGTCTTCATCATACCCGTCTGATCCTGGAGATCGGGCGGTATCTGTAACTTGTCTCTCCGCCGCAGCCCACCGGAGGAGGCTGGGCTCCGGTGAGCTCCCTAAAGCTCCGCCAGTCTTCGCGAGGTCCTCCGAAGATCGGAGAAGGAAGCTGAGGCCCTCGCGAAGGAGATGGAGATGTTGCGGACCTCCGGAGGCGATTAGATCGGTCAGTCGATGCAGAGCCATCGGTGGCGGAGCTGATGGCCGGAGACGATTTGCAAGCTCCGATCATTGAAGTTCCTGCAAGGTTAGATAGCCGAAGCGTGCGTGCAGAAGGTGCTTGAGTGTTTGTGAGGTGAGTGGTGGCCTAAGGGTAGTCGGAAGTGGAGGCCAAGGCTCCTCCTCCGGCGAGGTGGAGGAGGAGATGGGTTGGAGCGGTTGGGGGTCTGGAGAAGGGGAGGGGTGGTCGGCGAAGGTCGGGGTGGTTGGGCGAAGCTGATGAAGGGGTCGGATGAAGATGATGGTGGCTGTAGTCAACGAGATAATTCGGAAAAGTACAAGAAAAAGCATGGAGGGAGAGGTCCTCATCGGGGAGGGGAACCCAGTGGCGGAGAGGCTTGGGCTGAGGCTTTAGAAGCCTCGGGTCGTTGCCCGGCGAGGACAGCCGGTTCCTCGGAGCTCGACAATGCCAGGCGGCTCGCGACATGGTCATGAAGACCATGGATCACACCTGGGGTGTCCGGCCATTGTCGCCTCGATGAAACCGCCCTCCGGGGCGGAGGAAGCTAGAGCGGAGCCCCGTAGATGGTGGATGAGGGCGAACAAAGGCGGAGGGGGTGTTTATAGATGGAGAGTCTCAGGGCGGTTATGTGGTGGAGGGGAGGTTTCGACGAGGCGTTTAATGGCGATGGGATTAATGGTGAAGGTCGAGGGGGGTTACGCGAGGGAGACGGAAGATAGGGCTATGCGAGGCGACCGTTAGGAGCGGGAGAGGTGGCCGGAAGTGTTGGCCAGAAAAGGAAGGGGGCGGAGGATGCGCGAGGGTTGTAACGCCTAGGAGCAGAGGCTTCGGAGGTAGGAGACGGTGGTTGGACCGTTGGATCTTGATCCAACGGCTGGGATGAGCTCGCGAGCGGAAGGTTCTGATTAGATCTTAGGATTAGATCCAGCGACGGGGAGTTAGGCGCCGATGAGTTGTCCAGATGGAAAGTTGGATGAGATCCAATGGCGAGGGGTGAAGGGATGACATGGGGAAACGAGAGGCGTAGGATGAGAATGAGATCGAGCGGCTGAGGTTAAGAGGTGACGTGGCTAAATGAAGGACGTCGGATGGAACTAGAATCAGATGGCTGATGATTAGGCGCTAATGTGCGGTCGGGATTTGATCTGAGAGTCAGATCAAGGGCTGAGAAGTGAGGCGTGATGAAGGGCTCAGATGAAGGCGGTTTTGGAGTGATCCAACGGCCCAGGAGGCCGCCGGGTGGCGGGAGATGAAGTGGGCCACGTGGGCGGCTCAGAGGGCGCCACGTGGCCCAATCAGAGTAATTTAAAAATAAAAACAAAGAAAATTAGAAAAGAAATAGTTAGAGGCCGAATTTGGAAAAAGACAAAACATGAAAGTTGCTCGTCTCGATGAGATATACAACTTTCATGTTGGTCAAAAAGCCAAAAGAGGTCATTTGTACAAAAGCTATTTTTGGGGGTATTTTTAAGGGTATAAAAAACACCAAGTTTGTGGTTTTTATTTGTTTTTGTATTTTTTTATCTTTTTAAGGGTCAGTGATTTATAGACAAGCTATCTACCTAATTTTTAGGGGTTTTAGAGTGTTAAAATAAATACAGAAGAACAAAGGGAATTAAAAACAATAAATTAATGGTAATCTATACACAATATAGTACACGATAAAAACAATGAATTAAAGGTTAATTTATTGGATTATTAAAGACAGGGGTTTTAATAGAGAGCTTTTAGCATGATGAATACGAGATTCATCATACCCCTATACTTAAACCATGCTCGTCCTCGAGCATCTAAAGAATAAAGGAGTCGGATTAATTCCTGACAGTGCGCGTGAAATTTACAAGGCTTGATCTTTCGAAGACCCTTGACCTAAGTGATCCTAAAATTCCGGGTTTATCCAAGCCTTAGTCAGAAGGAATCCAACTTCTCTGATTATCGGACTCTTTTTTCATACAAATAATATAAGGATATGACATTTAGTGTACTGCATTTCATGAGAACCGAATCGATGCATCACCCAAAGTTCCAGTCTCAAAGACTCTCCTCTAGACCTAATCCTCAATACTAGGGAATAAGTCTATTCTTGCTTCAGTCAACCGTCTCTATAGTTTGTCAGACTTGAAAATGTAGATGGACGGCCATATGATGGAGGGACATGGGATTGTGTCTATTTTCTCACCCTCACATTGGAACAAGGGGCCTCTCGTGTGCCTTTTACTCAACACATGTAAATTATTACTTTGTTGATCAATGTGTCCGTCAAGAGGGTTGGAGTCGTCTGCACTTGTTTTTCTGGGAGTACACCGGGATGTGTCTTTTCTGAGTATCTAAGATACCTTCGACACCCAGACTTGTATCGCTTACGACGCAGAGCCCTTTTATGGTGTCAGCCTGACTCCTTGGTCCTAATTAGCGCTTGGTCCAAGTGGACAATTTGAAAATGTTTGGGAGCGCTCGCCATTGGTGGAAGCTCATTTGGAATTTGACTTTGGATTTAGAGCTTTTTCTTTGACATTTCATTTCTTTTGTTGGCTAGCTCCACTGCTTTTACCAAGAGATTGGCGCACACTGATCAACAAGTTCCTTTACGTTTCATCACACCCTGGCACTTTTAGGTAAATAACCAAGAGATAGCATATGAATCTTGTTCACATACTGGCTAGGGTTTTGCTGACACTCAAGTTTTCTGAAGCCTTCATTTACTTTATCCCATCCTCGAATATCATTAGATCGGGGCTAAATTCAATTCTCTAGTCCTAGTTCCTCAAGTGATATCTCATCTCAGCTCATCAATCATGCAGTTGTGGAAGTGATTGTGCTGATCATATTTTCTTGAAGGTAGAGATGAAGAGTGCAATATAGCACTCAAATCTTTCAAACCAGAGGAGTGTGGAAATTTAAGTCATGAAAACCCTAATGACTAAGGCATGTTAACTCAGACTCTCAAGATCCCAGAGATCCAGTGTCCTCAAAATCCTCAAGCCTTGTGTGAGTGTGAATGTGTCACGAATACACCAACTCCTTGGGTTAGTGAATTTTTGTGTGATTTTTATCTTTTGCAAATTTTTATGTGTTTTTAATTTTTAATTTTTTTATTCCTCGGAGAGACAATGACTGGCCCAAGCTCAAACAAAAGTATATACTTTCAGCCAGTATGGGTGTAAGTACGGGTCGAGGCCCGTGTTACTTGAGGACGGGGCCGTATGCGATGTCCTCTAAACCACCCACTCTGCTAAGGGAGACCGAGGTTCCCTCACTGAAAATGCTTACTAAACCTAGTAGTCAGAGTCAACCTCACAAGAAAGATTTTCAGTTTTTCAATTTTTTTAATACAGGAATATTTACAAAAATTAATCCCTCAATTTTTAATTTTTACAGGTTTTTACTCAGTTCCCAAGGTTACCAAAAACCCAGCCCGAAAAAAAATAAAATTTTAAAAAGTTTTAAAAAACGCGAGCTATGGCTAAAGTAAATATACAATAATATACGGTATACCCCCATATACTTAAAATTTTCTATGTCCTCATAGCACAAGTGCCATGAAGCCAAGGCTCGGTTCAAGTACAGGGTGATATAGCGGAACTGAGGAGGAGGGTCCCCCTATACTTAGGCCAAAATCGGCCTAAGCACAAGAAGACAGAACGAGGGAGGGATGAATAGGCAGGTCCCCCCTATACTTAGGCTACAAATAGCCGAAGTAAGGTCTGTGTTAGTGGGGATGTCTATGGTGCAAGGGTGAGGGGGAGGGGGTTCGTGAAGAATAGATACACACACAAAGAGAGAGAGAGATAGAGATAGAGAGCGAGAGAGAATGAAATATACAGGGGGAGGGTGAGTATGTGCATGTGCAGTGTAGGTGTGTGTGTGTGTGTGAGGGGGGAAATATTTTTTTTTGGTACAATATGCAAGACTGAAAATAAATATGCAGATGCAAGTTATCTATTTTTTTACAAAATGAAATGCAATTTTGACTGCTAAATTCTCCCAAATCCTTCACAGGTTCTTTTGCAGCCTCTTCAGCGGAAGTTCCCGACTTCACGCCTCCATGAGGATCAAGCGTCCTCGATCACCATGGGCCCTGCCACAAAAGATAGAAGTTAGAAAACCTGGAGACATTAAATCAGCAAATGATATGCAAAGAAATGATGAATGAAATGAGGACCTGAAAATTTTCGAAATAAAAAAAATCAAAATCCAAAAATTAAGCAAGCCGTATCCCCGGCAACGATGCCATTTGATGAACGCCAAATCCGCCTCTATAATAATGTGGAATTATGTCGTAGCATAGGAGACGAATTTGGTTCAGCAAAAATCACAGGACTTTGAATGCTGTGGAATAATTATACTTGGCAAGTGTACCAAGGTCGAACACAGGGACACGGCAGCCTAATCTGAGTATTGAATTTTGATTCATGAAGCACAGAGTGATTTAATCTCAATTTCAGGTCCATATGCAATTTATAAGGTAATGCAAGCGTCGTTATGCTGTATGCAATTTTTTATTTTGTTTTTATGCAAGTTATAAAGTGATGCATGGATAAATATGCAAGAGAAATTATTTAAAGACTATAATTATACCCTAAAATGTGAGCAACGGAATATAGAATGAAATTAGAGCCAATTTGAACACATCATTAAAAATCGGTCATCAAATCAAGAAAGACAAGTAGAGCATGGTCCCATTTTTCACATAAAAAATCACTTAAATTAAAACATTGTCAATTGAAACAAGTAAGCATGCTAAAATGTAGAGGACAAGATAAGGATCAAAACGACACTAAAATCATGCAATTTGGACCTACGATGCTCAAGTTATGCTAAAAATAGTGCAAGGGCATAATTGTAATAAAAATGCAATGGGCCCAGTTGTAATTTTTCCATTGCGCGCAGGGGCATATTTGCAATTCTTTAAAACCTGGAGGGTCTCCCTAAAATTTACCCAGGCACGCATGTGGGGCACGTGCCTGGGGACCAAGGTGTAAATATCAATTCTTTCGGGGTCTTTCTTGTAATTTACCCAGGCCTCACGTGCGGTGCACGTGAGGACCCAAGCTCGGGAGGCGACTCAGCCTCGGGACCACGTGGCATCAACTGGAGGTTCGGGGCGAGGCGTGGTAGTACCCGAACCTGTAGGCATGGAATAGAGGCTCGGATGCCACGCGTCTTCATCATACCCGTCCGATCCTGGAGATTGGACGGTATCTGTAACTTGTCTCTCCACCGTGGCCCACCGGAGGAGGCTGGGCTCCGGTGAGCTCCCTAGAGCTCCGCCAGTCTTCGCGAGGTCCTCCGAAGATCGGAGAAGGAAGCTGAGGCCCTCGCGAAGGAGATGGAGATGTTACAGACCTCCGGAGGCGATTAGATTGGTCAATCGATGCAGAGCCACCGGTGGCGGAGCTGATGGCCGGAGACGATTTGCAAGCTCCGATCATTGAAGTTCCTGCAAGGTTAGAAAGCCGAAGCGTGTGTGCAGAAGGTCTTGAGTGTTTGTGAGGTGAGTGGTGGCCTAAGGGTGGTCGGAAGTGGAGGCCAAGGCTCCTCCTCCGGCGAGGTGGAGGAGGAGATGGGTTGGAGCGGTTGGGGGTCTAGAGAAGGGGAGGGGTGGTCGGCGAAGGTCGGGGTGGTTGGGTGAAGCTGATGAAGGGGTCGGATGAAGGTGGTGGTGGTTGTAGTCAACGGGATAATTCGGAAAAGTACAAGAAAAAGCACGGAGGGAGAGGTCCTCATCGGGGAGGGGAACCCAGTGGCGGAGAGGCTTGGGCTGAGGCTTGAGAAGACTCGGATCGTCGCCCGGCGAGGACAGCTGGTTCCTCAGAGCTCGGCGATGCCAGGTGGCTCGCGACATGGTCATGAAGACCATGGATCACACCTGGGGTGTCCGGCCATTGTCGCCTCGACGAAACCGCCCTCCGCTGTCACCGGAGGGCGGAGGAAGCTAGGGCGGAGCCCCGTAGATGGTGGATGAGAGCGAACGAAGGCAGAGGGGGGTGTTTATAGGTGGAGAGGCTCAGGGCGGTTACGTGGTGGAGGGGAGGTTTCGACGAGGCGTTTAATGGCGATGGGATTAATGGTGAAGGTCGAGGGGGGTTACGCCAGGGAGACGGAAGATAGGGCTATACGAGGCGACCATTAGGAGCGGGAGAGGTGGCCGGAAGTGTTGGCCAGAAAAGGAAGGGGGCGGAGGATGCGCGAGGTTGTAACGCCTGGGAGCAGAGGCTTCAGAGGTAGGAGACGGTGGTTGGACCGTTGGATCTTGATCCAACGGTTGGGATGAGCTCGCGAGCGGAAGGTTCTGATTAGATCTTAGGATTAGATCCAGCGACGGGGAGTTAGGCGCCGATGAGTGGTCCAGATGGAAATTTGGATGAGATCCAATGGCGAGGGGTGAAGGGATGACGTGGGGAAACGAGAGGCGTAGGATGAGAATGAGATCGAGCGGCTGAGGTTAAGAGGTGACATGGCTAAATGAAGGACGTCGGATGGAACTAGAATCAGATGGCTGAGGATTAGGTGCTAATGTGCGGTCAGGATTTGATCTGAGAGTCAGATCAAGGGCTTAGAAGTGAGGCGTGATGAAGGGCTCAGATGAAGGCGGGATTGGAGTGATCCAACGGCTCAGGAGGCCGCCGGGTGGCGGGAGATGAAGTGGGTCACGTGGGCGGCCCAGAGGGCGCCACGTGGCCCAATCAAAGTAATTTAAAAATAAAAACAAAGAAAATTAGAAAAGAAATAGTTAGAGGTCGAATTTGGAAAAAGTCAAAACTTGAAAGTTGCTCGTCTCGATGAGATCTACAACTTTCATGTTGGTCAAAAAGCCAAAAGTGGTCATCTGTACAAAAGCTATTTTTGGGGGTATTTTTAAGGGGATAAAAAACAACAAGTTTGTGGTTTTGATTTGTTTTTGTATTTTTTTATCTTTTTAAGGGTCAGTGATTTATAGACAAGCTATCTACCTAATTTTTAGGGGTTTTTGAGTGATAAAATAAATACAGAAGAATAAAGGGAATTAAAAACAATAAATTAATGGTAATCTATACACAATATAGTACACGATAAAAACAATGAATTAAAGGTTAATTTATTGGATTATTTAATACAGGGGTTTTAATAGGTGGATTTTAGCATGATGAATACGAGATTCATCAATCCTGCCTTGCTCCCTGTGTTCGAACTCTCTACGTACTTGCACCTATACATCTTTTATGTAGAGTTAAAAATAAATTTGACTCAATATTTGTTTGTCATTGCTTGATATTTGATTGTGGGTTCATTGTTGATTAAATACGGGATTTTGTAGTGGTCAAGACATCGACTGTTGATTCGCCTTGTGAATCAATACGACTGCTCTCAATTCCGTGTTTATCAGTCACCCGAGCCATCCCCTGAGCCACCAGATCCAGTCATGTGCGTCCTGAAGCTGCTATACACCAGAGCCTGGCCCTTCACATGCCATGCACGTGCGAGGGCTGGGTAAATTACAGGTCTAACATTGTTTACTTCATATCTTGAGCATCTTTAATCCAAATTGCATGATTTTAATGTCATTTTGAAGCTTTTTTCATCATCTATTTCATGGCATAATTTAATCACTAATTGGACACTTGTTAAAGGAGTGAATTTTTGGATGATTATTAGTGTTCCTTGCTTTATAAGGCTCTGCCATTGATAGATGCTTGCTCTTAATTTTTGACGCTCAAATTGACTATGAAATTAAATCGTAATATGATGCTCATTTATGTGATATTTTTAGGGCATATCTCTATACTATCTTTTGCATGTTTTCCCATTGCATTCATTCATACATTATGTCCATGCATGCATGATTGTATAATTGCATTGAAAAATAAAATAAAAATACATGCATCATTATATGCATTATTTGACATGCATTTTACTATGCATTTGCATGAAGACCTTAAATAAACCTAGAAATAATCATACATCAAACAAAATTTGACAAATATATTAAAGAGGCATGTGTCCCTGTGTTCGACCGTGGTAGACTTGCTAAGTAAAACTACTCCACAACATTCAAAGATTGTTGTTTTTGTTGAACCAAATTTTCCTCCTATGCTATGACATTCTCTGATTATTAAAGAGGTCAATTTGACGTTCATCAGACACCAAACAAATTAGAAAGTACAAGTCCACAATATTATACAACAAATATGAACAGAATAATCTTTGACTTGTTTTGAAGGTATCTTCTACGGTTCTTCTCAGCGGGAACTCCAGCTTGAACTTCTAGCCTCCATTCTCTGATGTGCGTCCTCGATGAATGGGTCGTATCACAGAAGAGAAGATATTAGATATTTCAAAGATTATCAACATATATATAATAATACAGAAAATATCACAACACATGATTGACCTGTATAAAATAAAAGTCAACTTAACCATAATATAAAAACCTAGCGGTGGCACTTAACGTGACATGCATAACCGAATTAATGATCTCTATGAAGAGGATTTGACTTTAATTTTTAACCTGGGAAGTCCAAAGTCGAACACAAGGATACGAGCCATCGTACGATTATTTAGATATTTAACCAGTTTAAGTGATTGATAAATTATTTAGATCAAAACAGAAACAACAATGCATGCAAGCAATGCAAGATAATGCACATAACAAATGCATGCATGAATAAAACAAAATATTATGATGAAACATATGAATGCATGTTAGAAAATAATGATGTGATGAACAAAATGATAAAATATTAACACATGCAAATACTCATGAATATGCCCTAGAATGATTATTCAAACTTAAGCAACTATATAAATTAAATCTACGTCCAATTGATCAATGCAATGTAGAGTCATACTTTATCTAAAAAGTCAGGAAACACAATATAGACTCTTACAAATTAATCCTTCTTCTATTATCTAATCAGGAAATAATTCATCTTAAATCAAAGACAATTAAAATAGAATCAAAATGACACTGAAATCATCTTAATTGGATAAACAATGCTCAAGTTATTCATCATTGAATCAAGGGCATAAATGTGATAAAAACAAGAAGAACTTCTTGCATACAAGTCACTAGAGGGATTAAAATGCAAATAAAAGAAATAGGCTGCAGAAATTATGAAATATCCCCTGAGGGGGTATTTTTGCAATAAAGAAAACTGATAGAGGCATTTATGCAATTTGATCAGACCCGCAAACTTGATCCGCATGCGGTTCTAGGCTCAGGCGGAGGTTCGTGGCTCGAGCCACGTGGCATGATGTTATGCTTCGGTTATGGTTCACTTAGGCACGAGGCTGCAGGCTTGGACAGTGAGACGTGGCGTCCTGTAGGTCGTTAGATTGCACCCAATTTGGCGTGATCCAACGACAATTGTACACTTTGGATCGTCTCCTTCACCTTGCGCGATGTCAACAAGGTGGGGCTCCGGCAAGCCCCCCTTTACTCCTCCGTCATCCTAAAGCTCATATGAAAGTCGGTGACCGTCCTTAGAAGGCTCACGAAGGTGATGCACGGTTGATGGGGGCACACAAGCGTCTAGAAGTAGACGATGAAGACAATGCATCGAAGGCAGAGCTCCAAATCGGAGCTTCCCCTCGATTTCTAACCATTGACGGTTTTTAGACCTGCATATGCTAAATAAACATAGTCGAAGCACCATGTATTGTGTGTGTGTATGTGAATGTGAGTGCAATGAAGGGCTATATGCAGTTGAAGAAGGTGGAGCCCATGTGGTTCCTCCTTCATGGTTGTAGGACTGATGAAGCGAAATGGAAGGCTATGATGGAATGAGAATCACAGAGGGAAATACCTTTTGCATGGATCTATGATCCCCGGAGAAGGTTGCGAACACCTTGGTTCGAGGAATGGATGTTTATATATCTAGGCCGAAATCTATGAAAGTGAGAGAATAAAACAAACACCTTAATTACCTGAATCTTGAGATGAAAGATGGAGGATCTTTAGCTTGGGCTGAGATCATCATCAACCTCGAGTCTTTGCTTAACACGTGCAGCCATGCGTGAAGATCGAGCAACCATAGCTAGGATGTTGTGACTTGTCCATTCTGCCAAGGATCGAACCAGGAGTAGACCTCCATTATCGCGCAACGTCGACTCCTTCCTATCACGAAGAGGAGGAGTGGCTAGGGGAAACTTTGTTCAAGGGTTAAGAACCGTCGCACAAGGCGGCGGTGGGGTATTTGAAGAGGAAAAGATGGAGGTTGTAGGAGGCTTGGCAGAAGTTTCAACTGCATCCCATCGGAGAGAATTTAGGGTATGGAGGTGATTAAGGGTATGGCGTGGAAGGCGGTTGATAGGAGAATGCAAGGGCAATGGCGGTTGGTCGGAAGGGAACTGGAGGTAGTTTGTGTAAATTAGAGAAGAGGGGCAGTTTGGACGAGGAGGGAGGATACTGGAGGTTGACGATGGACCTTGACCGTCTGATCATGCGATCGGATGGTTAGGGTTGAGGCGATGACAGAAGGTTGTGATCGCCTGATTGAGTACGATCAGATGGTCCAGATCGATATGCAAACCGAAGGATGAGAAGAAGGGAAGAGAGGATCAAACAATTTTGGAGCAGACGGGTGGCAGGCCAAGAGCGGGCCACATGGGCGGATGAGGATGCACCCCGTGGCCCAATCAAAATTAATATAAATGGAAAAATCAAAGAAGATTGGAAAGGAATTAGTTAATCAGAGGTCATTTGTACATAGATAAAATTTAAATACTAATTAAAATAAAATAAAACAATTTCTTTTGATTTTCCTTTCGTTTATTTTTTGGGATTTTTACCCGACATACCCTATAATCTTTGCCAATGACCTCTATGACCTTTCAAACATCTATATTCCTCCCTCGACCTCGTAAACTTGCTCCGTCTCACCCCACAGACCCTGCCATTAATTTTAACTTTATTTGAGTCAATTGCTTGGGTTAGTCTTGAGTTAATCTAACCAATGGACATCCAATGGTGGATATTCCACCCCATGTTCCCTCTCTCCTCATTCTCTCTCCCCCTCTATCTGGTTACCATCTCCTCGCAAGATTCGAGCGTTGGGGAGAAGGATCGGTGCTTCGAATCGGCTCGTCTTCAGATTTCAATGTTGATGGCGGCAGAGGTGAGCTCTCTGATGCGGATGATGAGCAGATTCATGGAGGAGGAAAGGGGGCCGAGGAGGCGAGGAGGGATCTGGTGATGAGGAACCTCCTCTGCGGTTGCTCGTCCTCCTCACCGGCGTTGCTCCCTCCGGCGGACTACCAGAGCGTGTGCATGCTCGACAAGGTGCGGTCAGCGCTCGATCGCCTCAAGAGCTGCAACGTATCTGACTCTTCGGCGTCCTCTTCCACCACCACTGCCTCCTCCAAGCGTCGCCACGAGGAGGAGGAGGGCGACGGAGAGTCCAAGTCATCGGTTGAGGAGGTGGAGCCGCTGGCTTCTGCCTACAGGGGCGAAGGGTCGATGGTCGCTGCGGGGTGCCCGAGCTGCCTCTCGTACGTGCTGGTCTCCGGGCGGAACCCGAGGTGCCCGAGGTGCGGCACGGTGGTGCCCACCAAGGCTTGTTTGAGGAGATTACAGGAGTTGGTACTTCTGAGACGCAACGGTGTCGGTGTCTGAGACGCAACGGTGGCAGTGGGTGGAGGGGAGGTCGAGCGGAGGGGAGGAGGCCTGGGCGGGGGAGGCGGAGGGGAGGAGGCCTGGCCGGGGGAGGCGGAGGGGAGGATGCATGGGCGGAGGGGAGGAGGCCTGATCGGGGGAGGCGGAGGGTAGGAGGCCTGGGCGGAGAGGAGGAGGCCTGGGCGGGGAGGCGGAGGGCGGGGGGCGGAGGGCGGACGACAGGGAGGGCGAGGGGGTGGGAAACATAGACGAGGAGGAGGAAGAGGAGGAATGGCATTGAATGTAAATTTGATAAATAAAATAGGTGTAATGTAAAAGAACATAATAGATACTGGTTAGTTTTAACGGGTAAATGTATGGGGGTTAACCATAGGGTCTGTAGGATAAGGGTTAGCATGTTTACATGGTCGAGGGAGGAATTTCAATGTTTCAAAGGTCGTAGAGGTCATTGGCAAAGATTATAGGGTCTGCCGGGTAAAAATCCCTATTTTTTGTATTTTTATCTTGTTTTAAGTTATTTTATTTATGCACAAATTTTATCTAAGTTTTATTTGATTTCTAATCAGAAATAAATATATAAAATATTACACCATAATAGAGTTATAATAATAATTAATAATTAGAGTCAATTATATACAACATGCAAATTAGTAATCAATATTAATTAGTCAATGAATCTTGTGATTTAACTTAAGCAAGATAGATAAATAATGATAATTAAGCTGATAAATATGGGATTTATCACCCCTCTATACTTAAGCTAAGCTTGTCCTCGAGCTAATAAAGAAATAATTTGTTAGAGAGTTAGTTTAATTAGTGAGATCCCTGACAAGTGCATGAGAAAATTCAAGGCTTGATTTGACCTAGAACACTAGGTTTTAGGGATCCTAAAACTCTAAGTTGATCCAAGTATTAATCAAAACGAATTCAACTCCGTTAATTGTCAGACTCTTAATGTTTACATTTATATAAGAAGTATGGCTTAGTGTAGACTTCATCATGAGAGTAGAGTCAGTATATCACCAAAAAATCCAATCTCAAAAGCTTTCCCAAGGACCCCAACCCTCAACACTAGGGAATAAATTTGGCCTTGCTTCAATCCACCGTCTTTTTAGTTCATCAGACTTCAATGGTATATATGGAAGGCCAGATGATGGAGAATGTAGGGTTGTGTGCTTATTTTCACTTCCACTCGTTGGACAAGGTTTTCTCAAGTGCCAATACTCAACATAATTTCATTGTGATTTTTCTAATCATTGTGTCCGTCAAGAGAAATTGGAGTCTTCTGCACTTGTTTTCCTGGGTGTACACCGGGGTGTGCCTTTTTGAGTATCTAATATACCTTTGACTCCTAGACTTGTAGCATTTACGATGCAGAGCCCTTTTTGGGTGCTAGCACGACTCCTGATCCTAATAGTGGTGGTCCAAGTGGACACTTTGAAATGGTTTGGAGCGTTTGCCTTTGGTGGGAGCTCTTTCATATTTGACTTTGTATGGTGAGAGCTTTTCTTTCAACATTTCTTTCTTTCTTTTCTTTATTTTTGGCTAGCTCCACTACTTTTACAAAAAGTTGGCGCACACTGATCAACTTATTAATTTAATATCATCACACCCTGGCACTTTAAGCCAAATTAAAGAGATAGAATGAGAATGTGTCCCATACTTGCTAAGATGCTGACACTCAGGTTTCATGAAGCCCTCATTAATTTTATCCCATCCTCGAGCATCATATAGACCAAGTCCAAACTCAAACTTCCAATCTCAGTCTCCTTAATGATACCTTGACTCATTTCAATCATAAATGCAGTTGTGCGTGTGAGTGATAGTCAAATTCTTTTAAAGGAGATTAAGCATGAAAATATAGCATGCATATCTTCAACTAGGAGAGTGTCAATTTTTAAGTCCAAGACCCTAATGATTTTTACTCTAAGTATATGTTAACTCTAAGTATAAGGACTCCTAAAACCTAGTGTTAAAGATTATCTCAAGCCTTGAGTGCATAGTGAAAGTGTCAGAGAAGAACACCGATTAATAAGTCCATCTTTTTGTGATTTTTCTAAGTTAGAGAATTAATGAATTAGACTCATTTACACCCTTAGCTTTGAACATAATTTTTGAAAATATTTTGCAACATTGTCACATATAGAAATTTTGCAAATATTTTACAAAAATTTTTCAAAACAAGTAAAACCCTATTTTTCAAACATGGGTAAACCATTTTTAAAAACAATGTCACATAAATATGTAGGTTTTCAAAACATTTTACAAATGATTTTCCAAACAATGTCAGATTGTATTTTCGCAAACCTTTTAAATTGTTTTGAGAACCGTGTCAAATATGTATATAATTTTCAAAAATTATTTTCAAAATATTTTGTATACAAATCAGTTCAAAAGTGTAGTACGATACCCACGACCCCAATGATGTGAAAATATTTTTTAAAATATGAGATATGGCTAAAGCATATATGTAATATATATGGTCACCCCCCCCCCCCAATCCCTAGCTTTTGCTCTGTCCTCATAGCACAAAGTGATATGAAGCGATAGCTCAACTAAGCATAAAAGAATACACAAAAATTGATGATATAATCACTGGTGCAAAAATGAATAAAGGAATCAGTTAGAGGAATATAGGGACTCGGGTCCCCCTATACTTAAGCAGAGAAATAGTTTAAGTATAAAGATATGATTCAAAAATAGGTGACCCAAGGGGAATAATCAGAACAATATGAATCCCTCCTATACTTGGGCTGAAAATAAGCCTAAGTATACATAATAGGAAGCTAATTAAAGAAGGGATCAATGATAGTTGAATCTCCAGATGGAGAATCTCATGAGATGATAATGGAGTCTAGGGTTTCATGAGGTAGAAGAATCAAACAAGATCAAGAAAATCTGTTTATTTCACCAACACAACCAATGAAGACCATAAATATTGTCCAATTATCTTGTCTCTTTTATTGGTGATAATACAAAATTTATGTTCATTAAGCATGCTAACTTAGGGTTTGGGCTCTATCCTAGGATACATCCTCACCTCTCAACCAATGCATATATACCTACAAATAATACATGATTTTCTCTCCCAAAAATAAGGTGAATTTTAGTTCCATTTTAATTATATCAACTTACATTAACAATCCCATTTTTTAGACTTGTATTAAATCTCTGAACACATAAGTCATCGTCTATCGTCCAGCCATGTTTCCATTTTATCCTAAGTGACAAATTATGAAAAGGAAAAAATCTTGCCGACGTAAAATCATGATGTTATGCTTCAGAGAAATACTTACAGTCACGCGAACTCTCTTCATGCACATGCAAGACTTAATATAAAATTTTATCTAAATGCATGCAAGTCAATGAAAAATCGTACCTAATCATAAGTTCTATTAGCAAGGAAAATATCAATATAATTTGAGCTAGGTTGAACGTAGATTATGTGTGTATAATGAATCTTAGAGATGAGTGAATCTCATAAGATGAAGTTAGTGTGACCTGACTTACGAATCAAGCATTAATGATAATACCGAAAGTAGCTATATGAGTCATGTTCCTAGATCCTAAATCGAGCACTAGAATTGAGTCCCACCCAACATGGGAGAAACCGACTCAACGCACCAAACAAATAATGAAGTCCAAGTTCACAATACTATACATCAAATATGAACAGAATAATCTTTGACTTGTCTTGAAGGCATCTTTTTGCAGTTCTTCTCAGCAAGAACTCTATCTTGAACTTCCAACCTCCATTCTCCGACGAGCGTCCTCGATGAATGGGCCCTATCACAAAAGAGAAGATATTATATATTTCAAAGATTATCAACATATAGATAATAATGCAGAAAACAACACAACACGGGACTGACATGTATAAAATAAAAATAAACTTAACCATAATATAAAAACCTAAAGAATTATATTAATGAAGATGTGTCCCTCACAACGATGCCATATGATGAAGCGTTAAATGCATAAGTTAATATAGATCCGCTGTAGCACTGGTACTTAGTGTGTCATACAGAACCGATTTAATGATCTCTGTGAAAAGGATTCGGCTTTAATTTTTAACCTGGGAGGTCCAGGGTCGAACACAAGGACACAATCCATAACATGAATATTTAGATATTTAAATATCTAGTTTAAGTGATTGATAAATTATCTAGATCAAAACAGAAACAACAATGCATGCAAGCATTGCAAGATAATGCACATAACAAATGCATGCATAATTGAAGAGGAATATTATGATGAAACATATGGATGCATGTTAGAGAATAATGATGTGATGAAAAAATGATAGAATATTAACGCATGCAAATATACTCACGAATATGCCCTAGAATGATTATTCAAATTAAGCAACTATATAAATTAAATCCAGGTCCAATTCATCAACGCAATGTAGATTCATACTTTATCTAAGAAGCCTAGAAAAATGATATAGACTCTTACAAATTAATCCTTTTTTTATTGTCTAATTAGGAAATAATTCATCTTAAATCAAAGACAATTAAAAGAGAATTAAAATTACACTGAAATCATCATAATTGGATAAACAATGCTAAGGTTATTCATCGTTGAATCTAGGGGCATAACTACGATAAAAAAAAGAAATTCTTGCATATAGATCCCTAGAGGGATTAAAATGCAAATAAAATAAACTGATTGCAGAAATTATGAAATACCTCCTAGCGGGGGTATTTTTGTAATAAAAAACCAACAGGGGCATTGATGCAATTTACCTAGACCCGCAAACGTGATGCGCATGCGGTTCTAGGCTCGGGCGGAGGTTCGAGGCTCGGGTCACATGGCGTGATGTTACGCTTTGGTTCTGGTTCAGTTAGGCACGAGGCTGTAGGCTTGGACAGCGAGACGTGGCGTCCTGTAGGCCGTTAGATCACGCCTAATTTGGCACGATGCAATGACAACTGAACACTTTGGATTGTCTCCTTCGCCTTGCGCGACGGCGACAAGGTGGGGCTCCGGCGAGCCCCCCTTTACTCCTCCGTCATCCTAGAACTCATATGAAAGTCGGTGACCGTCCTTGGAAGGCTCATGAAGGTGATGCACGGTTGATGGAGGCACATAAGCGTCTAGAAGTAGACGATGGAGACAATGCATCGAACGCGAAGCTCCAAATCGGAGCTTCCCCTCGATTTTCGACCATTGATGGTTTTTAGACCTGCATTTGTTAGATAAAAATAATCGAAGCACCATGTATTGTGTGTGTGCATGTGTGAATGTGAGTGGAATGAAGGGCTATAGGCAGTTGAAGAAGGTGGAGCCCACGTGGTTCCTCCTTCATGGCTGAAGGGCTGATGAAGAGAAATGGAAGGCTATGATGGAATGAGAATTACAGAGGGAAATACCTCCCGCCTGGATCAATGATCCCCGGAGAAGGTTGCGAACACCGTGGTTCGAGGGACGGATGTTTATACAACTGGACTGAAATCTATGAAAGCGAGAGAATAAAACAAACACCTAAATTATCTGAATCCAAAGATGAAAGATGGAGGATCTTTATCTTGGGTTGATATCATCATCGACCTCGGGTCTTTGCTTAACGTGCGCAGCCATGCGCGAAGCTTGAACAACCATCGCTAGGATGTTTTGACTTGGCCATTCTGCCAAGGGTCGAACCAGGACTAGACCTCCATTATCACACAACGTCGACTCCTTCTTCCTGTCACGAAGAGGAGGAGTGTCTAGATGGAACTCCGTTCAAGGGTTGAGAACGACCACACAAGGCGGTGGTGGGGTATTTGAAGAGGAAAAGGTGGAGGTTGCAGGAGGCTTGGCGGAAGTTTCAACTGCATCCATCGGAGAGGTTAGGGTTTGGATGTGATTAAGGGTATGGCGTGGAAGGCAGCTGACAAGAGAATGCGAGGGCGGTGGCGGTTGGTCGGAAGGGAACTGGAGGCAGTTGGTGTAAATCGAAGAAGAGGGTCGATTTGGACGAGGAGGGAGGAAACTGGAGGTTGACGATGGGCCTTGATCGTCTGATCATGCGATCAGACGGTTATGGTTGAGGTGCTGACTGAAGGTTGTTGTCGCCTAATTGAGTACGATCAGATGGTCCAGATCCATGCGCAAACTAAAGGACGGGATGAAGGGAAGAGAGGATCAGACGGTTGTGGAGAAGATGGGTGGCAGGCCAAGAGAGGGCCACGTGGGTGGTTGAGGATGCGCCACGTGGCCCAATCAAAATTAGGATAAATGGAAAAAATCAAAGAAAATTAGAAACAAATTAGTTAGAAAGGGAACTAAGAAAAGTGATAAACATGAAAGTTGTAGATCTCTGTGAGTTCTACAACTTTGATGAGAAGTCAAAAAGATCAGAGGTCATTTGTACATAGATAAAAATTAAATACTAATTAAAATAAAATAAAATAATTTCTTTTAATTTTTTTTGGTTTATTTTTTTTGTATTTTTATTTTGTTTTATATTATTTTATTTATGCACAGTTTTATTCTAATTTTTATTTGATTTTTAATAAGAAATAAATACATAAAATATTACACCATAATAAGGCTATAATAATATTTAATAATTAGAGTCAGTTATATACAACACATAAATTAGTAATTAATGTTGATTAGTCAATGAATCTTGTGATATAACTTAAGTAAGAGAGATAAATAATGATAATTAAGCTGATAGATTTGGGATTTATCAATGACAACGATAAATATTTTCATATCTAAGTTGTCTTCTAGTGCCTAATCGTTCTTGGTAAGTAGGCAAATGATGATGCACCACATTGAAATGAGAAATAATGTAGTACAAATAGAGAAGATCTACTTTATACACGACTCCTAATTTTTATGACATTTCATTAGTATTATGTAGAGTTTTTGCATATTTTCATTCATCTCAATTCTGTTTTCATTTTTCTTTTGAATATTCTCATAAACCATCATCGATCCCTGATCTTGACTTTATTCCGAGTACTTATGATATTAAATCCTAAGTATAGAGAGAAATGAAGAACATATGTGATTATTTTCATTTCTATTTGTCTCGTACTCTTTTCCTCGTTGACTTCATTTTTGTTTCTTCTATACTTGTGTTGATCAAATCTGAACTATATGAAAGTGGTTGACTTTACATTTCTTCATACGTGTTCTTTTCACTCCTAAGGACATCATAACACAAGCAAATTATGGGGCGTTGTCATAAACTGAATATATTTAACTGTTACTCATACTTTCATGTATTATATTCATTAAAATTCTTTTGTGAGTAAGAAATGGCTAAAATTCTTTTTGCACATAAACTTATTTTGAAACTCTTTAATAAATTTTTGTATACAAATTTTGCATATACCTAGAAAATTTTGAAAATGTTCAAAATTTTGATAAACTCATAAAAATGTATAAAGATTCGGGAAAAAATCATAAAAATATGCAAAATTCATAAGATTGTGCATAAAAAGGTAAAAACTTAGAAAATAACTTTCACAAAAAATAAATTTTGTACCTTTCAGAATAAGTTTGATTTTTGAAGCAAAGATCATAAAAATCCAAAAACGAGAGTTTTGTCACGGTCTTAATTCATTAAAACTTGATTAGGAATTGTAATTTAATCTTTTCATTTCATGTAACTTAATTCTTTGAGGCCGACAAAACAATTTTGGAATCCAACTTATATGTCTAGATAAGTTGTTTCAAGTCATCCATAAAATTCATGAATATTGAATAAAGCCGAACTCAAGCACCTTACACACAACTCAACCTAAACAAGGTATGTGAAAGACCATCTCAGTCTAAGCTTGGCACACGCACATTTGCTTGGTCATGTAGGTAAATGGCCATGATATGCGGACTGCCAAAATGTGACATCCCCAAAATTGTCTAGTAGCAGAACCTTTAAAAGACAAGAATCGCATATTGAATAAAGCTATGAAAGAGGAATGTCATGTTAGCACACAACCATGCAACTCATATGGAAATAAAAGAGCTCATAACCACTAAATGTACAATTTTATCCCCAAAACTTTGCAATTTGGATGGATATAAAAGAGCACAATCATAGCTACTAGTTAACATTTTAACTTGTTGTCGCTAAATTCTGAACTAGCAACATACAAGTGTTACGTTGACCGTCATAATACATCAATGGATATGACATTCTTCACTAATTTCAAGTATTTTGAAATGAATAAGGATGTCATAATTATATATTTACCAATGGATAGTATAGTGATATATTTCCGAAAAGTGTCAATATAAACTTATTTTGTTATATTGACTGATTTATAGAACAACTTTTGTCATTATTTCAAAATTTCTCATATTGTGCATATTCATCACATAGTGATTTCTTGTACGATTATCGTTCTTTTGAAACCTAATAAGCTCCAATAACCAATCACATTGTAAAGTTTTTATCACTTGACATTTCATCTTTAGTACAAGTTTAATAGTTACTAAATTGAATGCAGTTATTACCGAGTGTCTAATCTATATTAGTATTTTTTCAGACTCAAATTAGCATTCTACATCATCAGAGGTGTGGCATGAAAATCTTAGAGGTGTGGCATGAAAATCTTCAATTAATTTCTCTGAATTTGTGGGTAATATAGTGTAACACTTCAAACATAATCCATTTAATACTCAAAAAAATATGAGTGTGGATTATAAGAGTGAAAAACTTCTACCCGACGATTTGCACTTAAACATTTTGAGTGGTTATCAAGTGATCCAAGGATTTGAACTCAACAAATTGTCATGATCAATTTTTCTTCGATAGCGACTCATGTCTGAGTCTGGAATGTTATATGCCGAATTCCTATTGGAAGAAAAGCATCAGAGTACAAGCATCTACAAAAACTAACTGAATAATAGTGAGAAGTTGCGTGTCCCAGTTGTCATGTATCCTCGCTCTTGACGCATGTTGTATCTGAATTCGTAGCTTGAGTCGTTGCGATGACCACAACTATCTACATCCCATCCAAGTGCGGAAAGGTGTGGTTTCCTGAACCATCTAAAACACAAATCTCTTGAGCAAAAATCACTCCTTTTCGTCATTGTATAGACAGAAGGTTGTGATATTCACAATATCCGCGATGAAAATCATTCATGATTCATGCCCTTTTTTCCCCTTTCACATCCTTACGAGGATGAAAGAAGTTGTAATAATATTGGAATTTGGGAGTCAGTAGGTGGGTGAAGATGATTAATGGCAAATAGGGGAATGATGGCCATTTAGAGATGAAAATGAATGTAAATATGTTCGTATCCGATCCGTTATCGCATTTGTTTTGTACATATTTTGATATTCGTATTTGTATTCGTTTTAAAATGGATACGGATATGAATATCAATTTGACATTCACTAATATTCGCATTCGTATTCGTATATTCATTTTCGTACATAAGCATAGTAATAAATTTATTTATAACTGCGTAACAATATTTTATGATTGCATTCACCATTGTTGATATAGTTGTTATGAAATTACTATATCTAGTATTCCTATTTTATGTGTAAATCATCCTAAACATGTATACTTTAGTTAATCTATTAAAAATTTCTGTTATTATTTGTATCTGATTCGTATTCGTTTTACATTCGTATTCGTTTCTAAGGATATGGTAACACATTTTTTACATCCGTCTATATTTGTATTCGCATTCATATTCGTATTTTAAAATGGATAAGGATATGATTATACATATATTCGTATCCCCGTTCTCATCCATATGATCATTGCAGTCCAATATTCCTTTTATAACTAAGATGCCAATCTTAGTATTACGGCAGCAAAGTTTTGTAACTTTTATTTGACCTAAGTTTGACGGTACAAATTCCCCAGATCCCGGTAGAGAACTGGGAAGAAAAAAGTTAGCATCCTTGATTAAGAATGGATAGAGTTAGGGATTTTTGTGTATTTATTTCTCTCAACTATGTCAATGACACTTGCTTCCTTAGTTGACAATTGCACGTTGACCCTACAAAATATATCTATTAAGGGACGTAAATGGTCATATACATGTGTAGATGTTATCGTATTCTTATCTGTTTCTAAATATTAATATAAATGCAAGAACGTATGTGATAATTTTGTTACCATGCTTATTTTTTACACAAAACAAAAGCTGATCGTGTACAGATAGTATAGATTAGCTTAAACATACATATATTGATTTTATTACACATGGCATACATACATATATAATATATTTATATCATAACAATCATATGAAATATAGTGAATGAATGTATAAAATTGTGTTAAATATAGTAAAAATAATCTATACTTTATTAATAAAATGAAACGAATACACATATATAGATACATATATTTGTGTATATGAAAGTAATATTCTGTATCAGTATATATTTGATATAGATATTAATATCAAAATATGTATAAAATGGATACGACAGTAAACTAGACATGGATATATCCATACATATCCATTTACAAAATCTTGGGAACATAGGCGAAAATAGAGATGCTTTGCGGGGGTCATCTCTCAATTAGGAAGTGTTGTAGGCAAAGATAAATAAGATACAAGTATACAAATATCTATGTTTTTGTTAAAGTTTTCAAAGTCTTCTAGTGGCATAGGATTGATAAACTATTTGATAAATAAATATTATTTGTTATCAATTTTTTACTTAATAAGTAACAGTGCTCACTTTATGTGCAATGTGTAAAGATGGAACGTATGTATCATCATTTTTATCCTTTTTAATACTATTACTAATATATATATATATATATACACAGTTTAGTGAAAATGAAAACTATATTACCATATCCTTAAAATGAGATATGGATCGAATACATATATTATTGAGAACATTATAAATTAGATTAAATATACATGTATTGGATGAATGACACATGATGCAAGTATACAAATGTGTTTATATTATATCAATTATATCAGATGGTGAAAGACGGTACACACTTAAGTTAAATGCAGTAAAAGTTAAATCTATAACTATTTATACATGAAACAAACATAAAAATAGGGCTAAAGAAATTTCTGAATATCGAACTAATGTCCACATCTACATGTTTTTTTTAAATCAGATAGAGATACTTATATCAAAATTTACATAAAAAGAATACAGTGTATCTGTATCCGTTTACTTTGTTAGTAATATGTCCATCTTGGCTTGACGAAAATAGATGGATTTTTATTGATACTAGGTTTGATGTAAATTAATGGTGGAAAGATAGAATGGTAAAAAAGAGAGGATGGTGAAGATATCAATTGCAGTGGAACCCTCAAAAGATAGTTGTCAGCTCAAAACTGGCAATAATGACTTATTTGATAATTACTTGTCTGACATACAAGTACACAATTGAAAGTAGTCATTTAAAAATTTTGAACCAAATCAAAAAACATCAAATTTATGAACTTAAGCAGTCTCATTTTGACTTTTGATAAAGAATGAATTCCTATCACATATGATTATTAATGATGTCTATTCATTCCTCGGCATATAAGTTTAACCATTGATCTGAAAACATTGTTGTGTAGCTTACAATATTGAGCATCATATGTGAATTCATGCCGCATATTAATACTTGAAATTTCACTTTGGACATGAAACAAAACAAACATGAACGTTTCACAAAAAAGACAAATATGACATTGCAGTAGAAGTGTGGTTTTGCGTGTATTTTGGAAGGGTTATTAATCTTACTTCTATATAGACTTCAGGGTTAATAAGCTAGATGTAAAAATAAATGAGCGGTAAAAAACCATTTTTTTAAGTATTTTCAAATCTATTAATCCAAGAACGTAAAGTTTGGCAATTTTGAACTTTGCCAAGATACTCAACATCAACTACTTGATGAAGAAATTAGCAATATACCCACAAGAAATGAAACTTTTCGACTGTTTATCTTACCATCTAGCTTCAATTCTATCGAAAATAACACAAAAATAATACTCCTTTAGATAACCAAGCAACATTTTGTGGCAGTTGTACTATTCTTCTCTCTTGGTAAATAAATTTTCCAATTTGTTCTGGCATAAAAAAAGAACTGCGACTGCAAGAAGAAAGACAAAATAAAGTATATTATTGTTTTTTTATGTAATTCAAACAAAATAGTAGCAATCCCAAATGAAGAACTGAGAGTAAGAATTACGTCAAGTCATTAAAAGGTACAAAAATTATGAGCAATGTCAAAAAGACACATAAGAATTACCTCAATTCATTAAAAGGTACCAAAAACTATGAGCAATATAAAAAAGACAGCTTATAGACATACTTGTATATGTTCAACTTTGTTGATGACGATGAATATTTTGATAAATAAAACGTAATAGCTAGCTACATGTCACTATTATTGCCAGCAGCATAATTAAATGTGGGTAAAATGGGGCTGCCCCCTAGGGGCAGCCAACATGGCTGCCCCCACCCCGTTTTTCGTAAAAAAAAATTATTTTTTTGGAAAAATATCACCATATATATTCATCCCTATATTCCTCATATATGTCATTCGAAATTCGTCAGAAACAGAGACTGCTATGACCTCCATCCAGACGTCATTTTTTTAACGGTCGCAGGATTTTTTAAATCGATCATATTTAGATGGAGGTCGTAGGAGTCTCTGTTTCTGACGAAATTCGAATACGAGGGATATAGGGGTGAATATACATGATGATATTTTTCGAAAAAAATAAAAAAAATACCCAAAAATAGGGCGGGGCAGCCATGTTGGCTGCCCCCAGGCGGCAGCCCCATCAACCCCATTAAAGATAGAGAATACCTACAAAATTAGCACGAGAATTGAACCCCATAGATAATCAGACACTGACTACGAGAGGAACTATTTTATTATATTGACAAAAATATGTTTTTAATTAGGGTCATTTATGCAAATTCACTATGAAGTAAAGAGATAAGGGCTGGAATTGGGAGTTGGAAATCACGGGAAGGAAAGTGACAGAGATAGCAACGACGGGAAAGGGTGACAGACTGGATTGGAAGCTTTAGGTGTGACCAGAACCAGACTGTAATAATAATATTAGCAGTAACTGCAACCAGAGCAGGGGGGACATTAATTAGCCCATCCAAACATAACTGCTTAGACTAATGTGTTTGACTAACTAATAACACATAAGGAGTTCAAAACAAA
Source organism: Ottelia alismoides (assembly GCA_037367405.1). Taxonomy (NCBI): domain Eukaryota; kingdom Viridiplantae; phylum Streptophyta; class Magnoliopsida; order Alismatales; family Hydrocharitaceae; genus Ottelia; species Ottelia alismoides. The sequence continues at coordinate 151,426 of JAZKJV010004821.1, read as the reverse complement.
CGCGACCCACAGCCAGTCACCAGTTGCTGTTCTCGTGACCATTGTCAGCACAATCAAATCCCTACCACACTTTCTGAGAGGCTCTGTTTACCACTCCCATTATACAAATCCAATCCAGTGAGATATTAGAACTTGAATCATAAACCTTTTGGTAAGATCGTTATGGGTAGAGGAACTTTACAGGATGCCCCTGCACAACATCAAGAAGTATCTCTTCCATACCAATTTTTTTGAACAAGATTTTTCTCTGATTTGACTTTTAGCAATACCTATATTAGAAGCAATACGCATATTGGCCTGATTTGCATTTAGCAGCGAGTTTAAAGATCGATGAAATGTCCAGATTGACAAAATTTTCTTACAGGTTCTGGCAAAACGTTAATCAAGACAACTAAAAGGCGACTGACGCTCACATTTTACATAAATCACGTTCTTTCAACCTTTCTACCAAGAAAGATCCTACATCTGACTCTATGATTATATTTCCTTACAAGAATGGGAATATTAATGCATCACCGTGTAAGTCAAGCGGCAGGTCCTCTTTGATCTCCAAATTCGGTTGGTGGGACTACCTCGGCCTCCACAGGTTCTAACGATTGTGTTGAGGGCGTTGCCGCGGCTTCGACTGACGGTGTGGTCCATTTACCCGATAGAGCCATTCTCATCATATCATATATTTTTCCACTGAGCTCCGATGGGTTGTCAGGCTGCAAGATTTTAAGTAGTTCTTAAAACATGGCAATGATTACCCAATAATGACTACAATTTTGAATCGATAATGTGATCAGGACATGCTTGGACCGTTATGGTATCAAGTACTTACGCTGAAGCCGCTGGAAATTAAAGCAGTGTCATACAATAGATCGATTGCCCTCAGTGCCTCTGGGTTATCCGGGCAAGTCTTGCTTGCAACCTGAAGGTAAAAGAAATTGTATTAAACATCTGATCACATTCAACTAACAGCTTATGATGGCAACTGCTCCAAGAACCACTAATTTGCATGTGCACGAATAATAGATGTATATGAAGAGGTGATGTATATTATAGGGTTTGTATTACTTATGCCCTTCTTAAATGCAAAATCAGTTATATTCTACCCTTTTTTGGAATATCAGTTGTGTCCTTTCTTACAAAATTCATGGTTCTGCCATTCCGCTAAAATATAGGGGCATAACTAATATAAAAAGGCCTGAACTGTGAATTTGTAAGAAGGTAGGGGCACAACTAATATTCAAAAAAGGGAGTGGCATAACTAATATTGCAAAAGTTAAGAAAAACGCAAGTGATAAAAACCCTTGTATGAACATTTAAAAGCGAAAGGTAGCCGTAAAGATACTGAGACTTACACTCAGATCTTTAATAATCGGATGGTCAGGGTTAATTTCAAAGACTCTTCTGCTCCGCATGAAATCTAATGTAGAAGTGTCCCCCATAGTTTGGGCCCTCATCAACCTGGGAAGATTTTTAATATAAGGTAAAAAAAGATAGAGCACATTATAAACTAGGAAAGAAAGGAGTGATACTACAAACAGTGAGCATACCTTTCCATGTTTGCAGACCAACCGAACTTTCCAGATACAAGAACACAAGGGGAAGTGCTAAGCCTATTGGAAACCTGGACGCTAGCAACTCTGTCACCCAAGTGCTTCTTGATCCAGTCACAGGTCTGGCTGAACTCCTGATTGTTCTCTTTCTCTTTCGCTTCATCCTTGTCGCCTAATGCATAAACCACGATGCACACAACTCGTAAATTTATTGGTCGATAAAATTGAAGTTAATAATTAATAGAACACAAAAAGTATTCACCATTTACCAACATTACAGAAGACGAAAAGACTTTGGCCAGAATTGAGACAGACAAGCAAAAACTAGAGAGAATTATCAAATTACTTTTTGAGTGAAAACATGGGCGGACATTCTAGGTTCATCCGTACAATGAATAAAAAAGAGATCTTCCTTGGAATAAGATGTACTCAACATAAAAGAACCTTTAACTCAAAAATGTGGAACTCCTGGCGAGATAGAAGGCCCAGAAAAAAAACAGGTCTCTCCATTTCTATCCTGGTCTGGTGCATTGCACTGGCAAACGACCTAAGGAACTCATCAAGCAAGATCTATCCACCCCTACGCTTCTTCAAACCTCACACACAGTGGCATGAGAAAAGAGATGGTCCACATGACATTGGTTATAGAGAACAGCTGTGCTCATGATGTTGGTTGTAGAAAATCGTGCTTTGAGTTTCTCCATCAACAAGCTGCATTTCCATTAGCCACACGAATATCTTCAGCCTCAAAGGGCACTACAACTTCCAATCAATCTATGATCCCAAGCAAATAAAGCAAACAAATCATCCCTCCAACTATACATCATAGTAAGAGTCTACAGGCCGTCCTAAAAGAAAAATCCTCATCACTCCAAACCCAATGATGTCTACTGGGTGAGGAACGACCACACCATAGTGCAACTCCTCTGTCAACCTCATGAATTCCGTAAATTGCCGATTCGAGAAAGCTAAAGAGAACAAAGGTGACACATCTATCAGCCACAGGAAATCAGATCACATAGCACATGGAATAGGAGCAGGGCCAAGTCTAAAAGAACTGAACAAATACCTCTAAAATTGGAAGACCACACCCCTGGCTTAATGTCAATCTTGGAAAAAAGTTGTAAATTCCTCCGAGCACCAAATTACATCACACGTCCTGCAGGGCCCCATAATACCCATTTCATAAGGTGCCCTATTCATATCCCTTAGGTCTGAGCACCCTCAGTACACCCTCTTCGCAAACCTTCCTACCTTGCTGTCCAAAATTGTACAATAACACCCTCCAACATCTGATGCCCTCCAATTGACAGTATGTACGCAGACAGGCAGAACACCTGCATAGCTGCCCGTTACCGACTTCAGAAGAACCAATGTTCCCCCCTCAACAAGCACCTTGATTTCTACCCACAAGTGCATGTCCCATTTTCTCCAGCATTGAACATCGGTCCTCCTACCTGAGCTTGTCCCCTGTTAAAGGTGAGAAGAGCTTGTTGAGGAGACCCTACCACCCGCCAACACTAGCACAACCTCATCAATGAGATCAAAATATAAAATTGAGGACTTCTTACAATTGACCTACAGATTATAAGTCACAGACCGTTACCCCTTTCTTGCAGAGCACTAGATAAAACCACACTATCCAACTCTTCAACAAGTAACCTTCCAATGGACAGAATTTTCGTGGAACTCTCTATAGAGGCCTTTGGGAGTGCAGGAGGGACGATCACTGCATGGAAGGGAACGTTGTTTACACTTCTTTCTGACCACAAGGGGAGATTTTTTCGAACAATAATACTTCAAGATAGCCCTTCAGGCACACCCTTGGCAATTTCTTCTGTCTAGACCTAATGTCCCGTCTTTGAGATATGAGCTGTGAACTGAGCTTCGTGACATCAAGCGAAGATTATAGGTTGACGAACTACAGATGGAAGCGATTGATACCGTGGATATCCATTACACTTGGCAGAATATAGGTTCTCGCTCGCAGATAGGCCGCTTTTTGTCCTCTACCGAGCTTATCAAAGCTTTTCCTCTCTCCTCATCCACACCGAGATCAAGATCTGACCACTTGGCAGAATCTCAAGCCTTTGCTTTGAGATTCAAGTGAAATCTTCGTCCCCCATCATTATTTTAGATTTGAGAGGTCATGGATGCTGGATGAAAGCTTCAGAGAGCTAGTATCTGGGCACTGGACTTCTACGGCCATTTCTGACTTTACTGTGGCGTGTCCGACCCAGCAATTGACATCACATCGTAGCAGATCGTGCACTTTTCAGAGGGAGTTTAAATAGTGGGCATGAACTCAACAATCTACAGCCGAAGCATAGGTTTCTCGTTTGGACAAAATAGAAGATACTAGAAACCTAACAGAGGATGAGTTGAAGAGGAGAGGTTCAAGCCAGAAAACTATATATGAGGACAAGAAGCAGATGACGAAGTTGAGGCAGAGACTAAACACAAGTGGGTCAAGGAGTGTGATGCAAATACTAAATTCTTCTATAAAATTACAAGTGGAAGATGCTGCCACAATGTGATCTGATCAGTGGTGGTTAATGAGAGGTGGGTTGAAGGAGATCGTGAAATGGGAAGAGCCCTAGTTGACTATTCCGTGATTTCCCTCGCAAAATCTCAGGCAGACCGTAGAGATGGAAGAGCCATGGGGCCCGTTCTATGGACCATGCTAGTTACTTAGTACGAGGTGTTACCTCTGAGGAACTCAAAGTTGTGGTTTGGGGTCTGAATGCAGATGGTGCACCTGATCCGGATGGCTTTTGTTTTCTTTTACATAAAATTCTGGGAAGTTGTAGGCAACTTAGGCTTAGATAGGATCAAAAGGCTCTTCTCTTCCTTCTGCCAAAAAAAGAGGTACATGTCATGAAAGGGTGGAAAATTTCTGCTTAATTGCCCCCTCCAATGCAATATATCTATAATCGCTAAGGTGATGAAAATTATCTCAATGTGGTTATGAACAGCATCATCTCCCCAATACTGTCTGCTTTCATTACAAGGAGGCAAATAGGGGGATAGCCTAACAATGGCTACGGCGATCATCACATACTGCGAAAGACGTAAAGCAAATGGCCTTCTCTGGAATGTAAACTTCATCAAAACTTATGACACAACTGATTCATGCAATTGGCAATGGCAAGGCATGGTTTCCTAGACCTTTGAGATGCATTACTATGGTGGCATATTCGCTTCTAGTCAATGATCATCCGAAATGGGGTTTTTTTCCAACCCCAACATGGGGTACGATAGGGATGTCCTCAGACGTCCGTGCTTTTTATCACTACAACAAATATATTGGCTCGTATGGTTGAGTAAGCGAGTAAAAAAGGCATAGCTACGGGTTACTCTTTTGGAAGCATTTGCATCCCTCTTTTACAGTACACAGATGACACTATCTTCTTCATAGAAGTGAGAAGAAATGAAGCGAGGGGCATGGCAGTGGTGCTTATGATATTTCGCGAGCCTTCTAGACTAACCGAATAGATCAAAATCGTCGGTAATCCCTTTTGACCTATCGGCCCCAACCATTGATAAGTGCAACTCTGAGCAAGGCCTTAAATATCGGTTTCGGTCACCATTTCGGTGACCGACCGAAATAGAATTTTTGTGGAATTTCGGTCGAAATTCGATCGAAATTTCGGTCATTTTTTGTACTGGGGTGTCCATATTTCGGCCATTTCGGTCGAAATTCGATTTCGACAGGATATCGATATTCGACAGAAATTCGACGGAATTTCATTGAAATTTGAGGCCATGACTCTGAGCTGGGTAAAACCAATGGTTCTTTTCCTATCCATTACATTATGTTTCTACTAACTTGTGACAAACTTGAATAACTGATAAAAAAGTTCACATAATTTAGGAGGACGGAAGCGGAAGCGGGGAGCGGAAGCGACGCTGGTCGGGAGGGGGTCGAGGATGCTGGAGCGGGGAGAGGGAGAGTTACATAATGTTGCCATGGGGGAGCTCTTAGGGGAGGGGCCTTGGAGCCATCCGAAGAGAAAGGACAAGGCAAATGCGGCCAGAAGCGAGGCACCGAAGCGGTGCTATCGGTGCGGAGATACGAGTCACTTATTCTGGGCATGCCGGACTAGGGCGGGAAGCGAAAGAGACGATGGATGGGAGGAGGTTGGGGCCACTGGAACGGGGAGAGCAGAGGGAGAGTTGCGGGATGTTTCAATGGAGGAGCCCGCGGGGGAGGGGTCTTGGAGCCGTCCGAAGAGAAAGGACAAGGCAGTTGTGATCAGGAGCGGGGCGTCGACCTGGTGCTATCGTTGCGGAGACACAAGTCACTTGTTGTGGGCATGCAAGGCCGGGGAGAGGTTGTACTTCCATTGTGGGAAGCCGAGTCACCTTCAGAAGGAGTGTGGTGAGGGGCGTCGCGAGCCAAAGAAGGCGATCGAAGTAAAAAGCCGAGAAGTGTGGGGAGTGAGGCGGCAGCATATGACGCTGCTGGGGAAGGAGCCTCTTCTTCTAATGAGGAGTATTCAGATGAGGAGTTATGCGGTCTTTTGGTGCGACTAACGAGGGGCTCGATGCTGGAGCCCCTGCTGGACGAGCTTGTCGTTGCCGAAGGTGATGCAGAGACATTGAAGTGCATCAAGGAGTAGATCGGGTAGGTGGGGGAGATGCCTGGGTGCCCGGTTGTCGATGCGTTTTGGGTGCATGAAGGGGGCATGTGCATTTGTGGCCTTTAGCTTGGGTGCGAGGAGGGGGGTTGGAGGGGCCTTGGAAGGCGGGCTACTTCGACGGATGAGATGGACGCTAGCTTGATGAAAGACCATGTTCCTCGACAGTGTCGTGTTGGACCTAGAATCGTCATGGAATTTGACGGTGACCGACGTTCCACTACGATTAGGGCTGCTAATCGAACCGAACTGTAACGAACATGCCTATGTTCGAGTTCGGTTCGATAAGGAAGTTCGAAAGTTCGAGTTCGAGTTCGGTTCGATAAATGTTCGATAGGATATGTTCGAGTTCGAGTTCGTTTAGAAAACGAACGTTCGAGTTCGGTTCGATAACAGTTCGTTAATAAGTTAACTTGACTAAAACCTGTTTACATGAAACAAGTTCGAAAAGGGAGTTCGATAACAAGATTCGATAAGCAGCAAAAATAAGAAATTATTCAATTAAAGTGGTACAAAGTCCAATAAATACCTTAATTTCTTTAACCTCGAAATTTATTAAGTGTATAAATACTAAGTCACACATACAAATACACACACATATCTACATATATCGAACTCGAACTTTTATCGAACGAACATATGTTATGTTCATGTTCAGTTCGTTAAGCTATCGAACTAAAATTTGAAGTTCATGTTCAGTTCATTTAGAAACGAACGAACATTTTTCGAACTATTATCGAACGAACTCTAATCGAATACGAACATGTTCAGTTCGATTAGCAGCCCTAACTACGATGTAGACAGATCGAGACGTTGCGGGAGGCGCTCTAGCGGATTGCGAAGGTTCGAAGGATCTGTAGCTTCGGCTTGAGACCCGAGGGGACGAGGGTCATTCTGGAGATGAGGGGGAAGAAGCACCTACTTCCCCTACGGTCGACATTGTCGATTGGCCAAAGAAGTTTCCCCATTTGGCTAATCTCTTCGGAGGTGTGTGGAGCGCCGAAGGAGGGGGCATTGCCGATGGTCGGAAGATCTCAAGCGGTGCACGACGTTCGGACGATAGAGCGGGCATTGGTTTCGAGGACGGCAGTGGTGAACAGCCGGGTGCAACTCCCCATGGCACCATTTTGGACCTTGGATTCGAACGATCGAGGGTTTTCTTGGGGGTCTCGAGGAACCTTTCCTTTGCAGGGGCTCTACGTAACCCCTCCACCCTCTATTCGATGTGGGTGGAGGTCCAACCAGTGTTGTCAAAGGCGCTCGAGGCGCTCGCCTAGGCGCTAAGGCGAGGCGAGGCGAGCCCTAGGCGCCTTGCCTTGCTTCATGCGAGGCGTTTTGCCTCAGGCGTTGCCTAGGCGAGCGCCTGGCCTAAGGCGCCAGGCGCTTGAGGCGAGCGCCTGAAGCAAAAATGGGGCTTTTTGCTGATTTATTTGTATTTTTTTCTTTTTTAATGTTTAAAGTTGGATAAATATTAGTTCAGAGTAATAGTTGGACATGTTAGTATATATATATGCATACAAATACATGCATCAATTATACATACACTAGCAATACACATACGTATACGCACTAAGCTCTACATACACACATACATATACATTTACGCATGCATATTAATTATAAGTATTATAATTAAAAACATAATACATACATACAAACACATATATGTATATATAGACATATACACATATACATGTAAACATATGTATATGCATGCATATCCATGCATACACATATGTACATGTATACATATGTACACATGTACATGTACTACACATTATACATGTAATAGACATTCACTTATAAATATTTATGCATAAACACATACATGCTAGTCCTTAATTCTACATATACACATACATTTATACACGTTAGTTCTAAATTCTATTTACAAGTTACATTTATATTAGTTTTAAGTACTACACATATATGTGTATATATAAATAAATATACATGTACTTACATATATATTGGATTGATATTAGATGTAATTTATACATGTTAATAATATATACACATACATGTTAGTCGTTAATTCTATAATTCTACATATAAACATACATGTTTGTCCTTAATTCTACATATACATGTACATTTATACATGTTAGTTCTAAGTTCTATTTACACTGTACATTTATATTAGTTTTAAGTACTATAATTGCAGACATAATATATACTTACATACACATATATACGTATATATAAAAAAGTATACATACACTTACATATATATATATATATATATATTGGATGATATTAAATTGTAATTTAGGTGTGTATGTGTGTAATATTTTTTTGAAATAATACATGCATGTACATATAAATACATACATACATATATGTATGTATAGGTATATAAGATTATATTTACATAAATATATGTAATATATATAGCGCCTCGATTGTCCCAGGCGAGCGCCTAGTCAAGCGCCTAGCGCCTCAGGCGTTTTTGACTCCTAGCGCCTTAGAGCGCCTTACGCCTTTGACAACACTGGGTCCAACTAAGGGTTCAAATTCGATCGCCGCGGAGAACTCAGATTCGCTCTCGGGTGTGTCGTCTCGGGTCCGACCGGATAATCGGTCGTGGAGTTCACTATTTCGGGCCCTCTTCCTGGAGCGAGGCGGATGTCTTTCTCTCCTTCTCCACGGAGGTTGCAACAGGTCATGTTGTTCCACGGTGCGGGCGAGGTGCGAGGGCCCCTCTCCGACATGAACGAAGGGTGGGTCCTCATTTCGCCAAGTCAGTAGCTGGCGGTTGATGGGTTGACCTGTGGTACGGGGGTGGGGGCCGATGAACTTCCTCGCGACGACTTGCCTCATAGCAGGGGTGGGTTCGTGTCGAGGCAGGGGGGTTGGTCGCCGCGAGGACGAGGGTGTCTTTTTTAAGCAGAGAAGGCATAGGAGGGTTGATGATCGACGAAAAGCGGCACGATACTGTCGAGGCTAGGTTTCTGTGGACAGCAATTTGTCGGATGAGGAGACCAACTATGGTCAGAGGCGCTGGAGTGGAGGTCGATGGAGGGGAACCAGGAGGCCTCGATGGCTGGGGAAGGTAGGGGTAGTATGGGCCATGCGGGTGGAGATTCACCGGAGGTGAGTTGAGAGACTGTGGTGGAGTACACACAGGAAAGAGGGGTGAGCCAGACGAATTTGGGGTAGAGCTGGATGTGGAAGGGGAGACTTTGGAGCAGAGGAATGAGGGGGAAAGGGAAGAGAAGAATGGCATGGCAATCGGTGACGCAAAAGTTTAGGCTGTGAAGTGTGTAGTTGGGAGTTTTTTTGAGCGAGAAATTGCTCTAATGGTTGGGGTGGTGAAGGTGGGGGTGTCCCCCTCGATTCCCCAATGAAGATCGTATCTTCGAATGTGAGGTGCCTAGGGCAACTGGACAAGCGGTTAGTTGTGGGAACCATGGTGGCCGACTGGAATTGCAATATTGCATGCCTTCCGGAGACAAAAATCGATTGTTGGGAGACACTAAAACGGAGTCCGAGCTCAGGTCCATTTCCGAGCGAATTCAGAACGGTGATGGCAAATGGGAGCTCGGGGGGATTGGTAGTTTCCTGGAATGGAGATAAATATGCACTTGCGGCTAATCTAATCATGGTGCATTCGATGTCGGTAGTGTTGATTACCAAGGCAGACAACTCATGTTTGGTGGTGACTTCGATCTATGGAATTGTGGGTGCTTCTGCAAACACGGAGCTATGGGAGGAGTTGAGACGGATTAGAGCGTCGTTCCCTAACATGGCATGGGATATAGACGAGGACTTTGATGTAATGCTATTTGCAGAGGACAAGCTGAGGGGAGAGGGGTGTGAAACCCTGGAACGCTTCTCTTCTGTGAGGTAGTGGAGGAACTTGGGTTGCTGGTGATGGACGTGGCAAATTGTAAGTATATCTGGAGGAATTCCTCCTCCTGGTCGCATATCCATCGGTTCATCACCTTGGTGGAGGCTCAGTTGTTCCCTTTGGCGATGGTAACCCCCTTCCTAGGTCTAGATCAGACCACACACCATTGTGTTTCAACTCCGGTGCGGGCAACACAAGGTTGGATCCTCATATTTCAGATTTGAGAGGTGATGGATGATGGAAGATGGCTTCAGGGATATGGTGTACTCCTTCTGATCAGATTTGCAGGTTGAGGGGTCTGCTACGGTGAGATTTGCCTTGAAGCTAGCGGCTCCTAGATGCAGATTGATGGCATTCAAGAGAGAATCTCGGAGTGAGCGGGAGGCAAGGAGGAACCAGATGCGGGAGGATTTGGGAAGACTAGACAGATTGGAGGATGAGCGAGATTCGGTCGAAGAGGAGCTGGCTAGCAGGGGGTACTTCAGAAAATTATGGAGGAGGATAGAAAGCGGGAATGTGAGTGGGCGGCAAAAGTCGAGATAGAAGTAGCTAAGAGAAGGATATGCTAACACCATATTTTTTTCACACAATGGTGAATGGCAGACGAAGGAGAAACTTGATACATTCGATAGAGGTAAGGGGAGGAATTCGCCGATGAGGAGGAGGTGGCAAGGGCAGTCTCGGACCACTTCACAGAGATGAGTAGACATTTGCCTCATTGTGGGGCACGATGGATGGGCTTGGGCATGAGTCATTTGTCGAAGGAAGATACGCAGATATTAGTCAGGGGTGCTAGGCTGCAGGAGATTCGAGAGGCCGTGTTTGATCTGAATCAGGATGGATGCCCCGGACAAGATGGTTTTCCACTTTTCTTTTACACGGAGTTTTGGGATCTACTTGCGAATAATTTACGAGGTTTAGCGGTGGAATTCGAGGAAGGGAACTTCGGTTTTGAATGCCTCAACCACTCTATTATTTGTTTGCTCTCGAAGAAAGATGTGACGGTGAGAATTGAGAACTACATGACAATTGCATTGTCGAATGTGATCTATTTAGTGATGGCTAAACTGTTGGCGAGCCAGCTGCGAAGAGTGTTGGGCACGATAGTGTCATCTGTAACACCCCAACCCAAAACATAGTACCATACCTAAAACTCACGAAGTGTGTGTATGGTTTATAAGTGGTGGGATTATTACTTGACAACTTGGGCTTAAGCATTTTGGGTGGTTGTCAACGGGTCCAATTGGGCCTGAACACAACAAGTTGTCAGGGCCAGTTTTCCTCGATAACGAACTGGGGACCTAAGCCCGGGACGTTAGAAATGGTATCAGAGCCAAATTCTCTCTGATAGTAGAAAGGGCTACCCGAGAGGTGGAGCCGCCCCTACAAGAGGTTGGAGGAAATGGCAACCCGGAACGTGCAGCCGCTACTATCACTGGGAATAAGTGATGGGCCATGTCGCAACGAGGACGTTGCGAATATAAGTGGGGGAGATTGTAACACCCCAACCCCAAACATAGTACCATACCTAAAACTCACGAAGTGTGGGTATGGTTTATAAGTGGTGAGATTACTACTTGACAACTTGGGCTTAAGCATTTTGGGTGGTTGTCAACGGGTCTAATTGGGCCTGAACCCAACAAGTTGTCAGGGCCAGTTTTCCTCGATAACGGACTGGGGACCTAAGCCCAGGACGTTACAAATATTGTAATAGTCCCACACCGTGGAATACAAAATTCCCAGGTGGGATAAATAGTGAGGAGCTTACTACTTGTCAATCCGGCTTAAGCATTTTGGGGGTGGTTAATCGGCCCCGTATGGGCCCGATCCCAAGAGGTTGTCAGGGCCAGTAATGCTCCGATAACGGACCGGGGACCTAAGCCCGGGACGTTACAAATGGTATCAGAGCCGAACGCCCTCTGACAGTGGAAAGGGCTACCCGAGAGGTGGAGCCGCCCCTACAAGAGGTTGGAGGAAATGGCTACCCGGAGCGTGCAGCCGCCACTGTCACTGGGAAGAAGTGATGTGCCATGTCGCAACGAGGACGTTGCGAATATAAGTGGGGGAGATTGTAATAGTCCCACACCGTGGAATACAAAATTCCCAGGTGGGATAAATAGTGAGGAGCTTACTACTTGTCAATCCGGCTTAAGCATTTTGGGGGTGGTTAATCGGCCCCGTATGGGCCCGATCCCAAGAGGTTGTCAGGGCCAGTAATGCTCCGATAACGGACCGGGGACCTAAGCCCGGGACGTTACATCATCGATCTAGAGTACGTTCATACCCAGTAGCCAGCTCATGGATAGCGTAGTTACGACCTCGGAGATAGTGGCAGCAAGGTTTGAAAAAAATCAAAGACAAAACGAGGCGTTTTCCTGAAGTGAGGCGAGGCGTAGCCTCGTGGTGATCGAGGCATAAGCCTCAGTTTGTATAGGAAGATAATTACAAAATGTATAATAAATATATTTATTGGTGAAATAATCTAATCTGACAAACATATAATATATAACAATGTAAGATATGATGATATTATGAAGATAAGAACATCAAAAAAGATATGTCAATATCATAAACCTTTCTACTAAATTTCTACCCAGTCAAAAGGAAATCATTGCCTATAACTATCACTAAAATATTTACCAAAAAGAGATTGGCCATAGTTGTCATTAAAGATATCCAAGTTGTTGATAGGAATCATATGAAATGAATCCTAATCGTATGTTATACTGAACTCAGATGAAGAACAGTTTGATGTCCCATGCACCACCATCATGTCCCCCTGAACCTAAATTTTTTTCTTATATGGGTATTCGAATTCACGCGTAGTTTCTTATATGTTTAAGGGTGTAATAGTAAGAGTTCACTGAAATAATAGGACATGTAATGGTAAATATGAATATGAAAGAGGTCAAATTTAAGCATTCATCTTGCATAAATATATACTCAACAACTAAGCCTTTATAAACATCTGAAAAGGCCAATATGACTAATTATTTTCTTTAAAAATGCCTAAAAATCCAAACGCCTCACCTTGCGCCTTGCCCCGCCTCGATTGCCTTGCCTCGACCACCTCAGGCATCCGAGACGCACGCACAGCCAGGGGGTCCAAGGCAGTTGCCTCGAGCTTCTTTGGCTCCGTCATGTTTCACCTCGAGCATCTTTGCGCCTCGAAGTGTGTTTTTTTCAAATCAAGAGTGGAAGACTGGCGCAGAAGGAAAGTGAAGGGCATATTGTGGAAGGTGGATTTCTCGAAAGCTTATAACTGCTTGGATTGGCAGTTCCTTTAGGCTTCCATGTATAGGAGACGCTTCCCGGACAGGTGAATTGTGTGGATGAAGAGATGTGTCACAACAACCTCTTGCATTGTTATGATCAATGGTCAGCCCAAAGGGGGGTTTTTACAGCCTCAGCAGGGCATCCGTCAGGGATGCCCCCTTGCACCGTTACTTTTTGTCCTCGCCCCGGATGCCTTAACTATCATGGTTAGGCGTGCAATGGGAGGTGGCTTCTGTAGCGGATATTTGAGAGGTAAGATATCCATTTCTATCCTTCAATATGCAGATTACACGATTATCTTTGCAGAAAGGGGAGCGGACTGTTATAGGGATTCTCGACAGTGATGGATGTCTTTGGCATGGTATCTAGGTTGAGGTTGAACAACGACAAGTTTGAGTTTGTCCCGTTTAGCCTCTCAAAGGAGGAGGTTGGGTACTGGTTGCGCTCTCCGCGCAAGGAATTGCCGTTGTGCTACCTGGGGTGTTGTTGGTGGCTGGCAGGATGTGCTTGGTCGATTAGCAACCGATGGTTGAAATGCTATAAAGGAAGTTGGCTGGGTGGAAATCAGTATCTTTCCAGGGGGCAGATTGGTGTGGCTACAGTCAGTCCTCTCTGTGATGTTGATCTTCTACATGTCATCTTCAGTCATGCCTGACGAGCTACGGAGGAGGCTCGAGTGCATTATGGGACGGTTTTTCTGGTTGTCCCTAGGCAGTCAAGGGGGTTCAACCGAGTGGATTGGAACACAGTGTCACACGCGAAGGCGGATGGTGGCCTTGGCGTTCGCAGCCCGGAGGAGATGAACAAGGTTTTATTCGATAACTGGGTCCATCACATATGTGACGATTTTAGCAGCTTGGTGAGCAGACCTATCCAGAGGATATATGAGTTAGGATAGGACTAGCATTTCCGAGACCTGAGCGGCTTTGTAACTCGACATCCCAGTTCTGGAGGGGAGTCTACAATGTGGTGACAGAGATGCACCTTTTCTAAGACCTGTGATTAGAGGTTGTTAGAGTATTTAGTGCATGCGTCACTTATGTAATAGGTGGGTAAATGGATCCCTCCAAGATCCATTTACCCCACCACTGAGTTTAGTCCCATGCCGCCTAGTGGTGGGACTTGGAGGCCCTGTGGAAGCTATATAAGGAGCCCCAGGCCTCCTGTAACAGATGAGAAAGTTCAATAGAATATCCGCCCCTTAGAGGGCTTCTCCCGTGGTTTCATCCCGCTCCTCACGGAGTAGGGTTCCACGTAAAATCCCGCTTGTTATTTTGTTCTTTATCTTTTCCATGTTTATGCTTCCGCTTCCGTTTTTCTAACATGGTATCAGAGCGGGTTCGATTCTCCGGGCTTTCATGTTTATTTTTTGATAATTGATTCTTGAAGATTGTTTTGAAAATTATTGTTATGAAAATTCATTCAAGATCTGTGGGGTTTTCTGAAACCCTAGATCCATAGTGGTGAAGATCCGTGAGTTTCACGCTAGGGCAGGAGGCCATTTCAAGCAGCAGCCTCTTGCTCATGTGAATCGAGATACATCTTAGCGGCTGCCCTCCATGCTGCGCTTCACGCAGATCCCTATAGATGCTCCATCGGGTTTCTGCTGGAAACCATATACCTCCATCGCCGATCATCATGCATCAATCCTCGCATCTCCAAGCCACCTCTCCCATCAAAGCTCCTGTGCGCAACCCAATCGAACCTGCAAGGCGATAATCCCCATCTTGCGTGAAGGCGCGCACCTCCAGGCGGCGGCACGCACCTCCAGGCAGATCTCCACGCCCCTTTTTTTTTCAATCTCTGGGCACAGGCGGCGCTAGCAGCAAGCCCACTCAGCCGCAGACCTCCCAGACAGCAGCCCAAGGCTCGACATCCCAGGCGGAGGCTTCCGCAAACTCGCACAACTGCTCCTCATCGCTCGCAGGCCCAGGCGCACCTCAGCGCCCACCCCCTTCTCCCAGTCGAGGCGATGGCGGCGGCTCCATGCCGCATCTTATCCCAAGGCGGAGGCCTGCGCCTCACACGCTCGCCCCAGCCCTCGCGGTTCCAGGCTACGATCTCTACAGGCGTGAGGCTACAGGGATCCTCTCCAGGCGCAAGGCGAATCCCGGGCGTAGGGTTCCCATGAACCCCAGGCGGCGGCGCACCCACAACTTCAAATCTCACGGGCGGCGTCTTTGAAGAAAGAGGGTTCCCTTCTTGGGAACCCTAGGGATCACAGGCACGGTTTTTATTAAAACAAAATATGAAGTGTTGTTGTAGTTCAGGCCTAAAGTGGGCCGTATGATAAAAAAAAGAGAGGCCTACGGTAGAAGAAAAAGGGCCTACGGTGAAAAAAAAAATGTTAAAAAAAAAGAGAGAGAGAGACAGAGAGAGAGGAAGCCCAATGGGCTGTATGTTCTGAAAAAAAGAGAACGAAAAAAAAAGAGAAGAAAAAAAAGGCGCGTACAAGAAAAAGCCGTACGCAATTTGCGAAAAAAAATATTGATCAAAAGCCGTAAAAAAAAGAGAGAAAAAAAAAGAAATATTGTTGGAACGGCTTATAAAAAAAATATTAAAAAAAATGGACGGCTTATTGAAAAAAAAAACAATGAAGAAAAGCCGCAAGAGAAATTTTTTTTAGAATACTCATCTTTCCCCATATTTATGTATTATTTTATCTTCTCCCAACGTGGTCATACAATGTCATTCTGACCAGTATGGGAGAAAGGGGAGTATATGTAGAGTCACAGGTCTTGTTCTAAGATTCAGATATCAGATGTTGCAGACCGGTCAGATGTTCAGACTCTACAATTTTCAGATTCAGACTCGACGATGACGCATGCCCATCATTTGTCATTCTTGTTGGTCGGCCAGAGCTTTCATGTGAGCCATAGGGACTCCAGAGCAGAGGACTATTCCCTATGCCATTAAGGGCAAGGGTTTTCATGTGGCATCATAGGGACTCCACAGTAGAGTACCATTCTCTGAGCCAGATAGACACTCCAGCCCCGTTCGTCCTCCTCACATGCACGCCATGAGAAGCAACGTCCTCGACTGCAGCAGCTGTGCGTGTTGGGTTGATATTGTCTGTAGTGTCATGTATTGTGAGTTGAGTTTCTTTCTATTTGTCCAAGCTGAGCATTGCATGCTCCAGCTTGAGGGGGAGTGTTAGAGTATTTAGTGCATGTGTCACTTATGTAATAGGTGGGTAAATGGATCCCTCCAAGATCCATTTACCCCACCACTGAGTTTAGTCCCATACCGCCTAGTGGTGGGACTTGGAGGCCCTGTGGAAGCTATATAAGGAGCCCCAGGCCTCCTGTAACAGATGAGAAAGTTCAATAGAATATCCGCCCCTTAGAGGGCTTCTCCCGTGGTTTCATCCCACTGCTCACGGAGTAGGGTTCCACGTAAAATCCTGCTTGTTATTTTGTTCTTTATCTTTTCCATGTTTATGCTTCCGCTTCCGTTTTTCTAACAGAGGCAAGATGGATTTCCGTTGTTGGACGGATGAGTGGATCGATAGGGGGAGTTTGGGCGAAAGATTCCCTCGACTGAAGATGTTGGCAGTGGATCCGGCTTGTTCTTTGGCGGACTCAAGGAACAGATAGAATTTCTTCCCACGTTTCAGATATGAGCTTTTGAACAGCGGGTGGAGGAACTCATGGTGATGCTTGCTGAGCTGGAGGAGCTAGCAAGACCAACGGAGGGGCGGGATTATTGGTCTTGGTATGATCGGTCTTTCTGGGTTAGGAAGGCCTACAAGACACTGGTAATGGATCCGACTTGTTCTTTGGCGGACTCATGAGACGGATAGAATTTCCTCCACATTTCAGATCTAAGATTTCTGAACAACGTGTGGAAAAACTCATGGTGATGCTTGATGAGCTGGAGGCGCTAGCAGGACCAACGGAGGGGCGGGATTGTTGGTCTTGGTATGATGGGTTTTCTTGATTAAGAGGGCCTACAAGGCACTGAAAGGTCATGTGGTTTTTTATCCTAGGGGATGCGAGACGGACTGTGGGCAGATTTGGAGCTGGAAGGTCCCAGCTCGGGTGAAGGTTTTCCTAGGCTTGTTTTTTTTTGACACTCAAAAGAGGGGGACACACTCATAGGTGTTCGCCCCATTTTATTAAAGAAGGATGAAGGAAATACTTACAGCGGGGAGAACAAAAAGCAAAAGTCGAGGTAGATGGAACACAAGGTTCCATCCGCCACCCAAAAGAAAAACTTTACATGGATAACCAGTCCGTACAGAAATTATTTGCAGCGATACAGATATTTTCCTTGTAGAAACGCTGCCCCCCAAAAATCAAGTTGTTTCTTCCCAGCCAAATGCTCCAGATACGCGCAACGGGGATAATTCTAACCAACCGAGGGCGAGACGAGGCAGAAACAAGGCTCTCCCAGAAGGCAAGCATGGAGGAGCGATTTACCCAATCCACGTCAGCCCAGATGTCCTGCACGAATGGACAAAAGAAGAATAGGTGGCTGGAGGTTTCGGTGTGGAGGCCGCAAACCCCGCAGGAAGAGGAGATGTTCGGGATAAAGGAGGCGCATCGGTCCCGCGTAAGTAGTCTTCCCCTTCTGAGAATCCAAAGGAAGACGCCAATCCTCTCCGGGATCTTGAGATCCCAAATAAGTTTGCAGTGTCGAGAAAGGGAAGCATCCGCATTCAAAACAGGGGGGAGAACGGAGAGATAAGCCTTACGAGAGCTGAAAGTCCCGTCCAACCAAACAAAATGATCACGGCCCGATGAAGGCGAGGAAGCGTCCGCAAGAAGAGTCAACATAGCCGTGAAATCAGAGAATCGCTGGTCAGATAGAGTGCCCAGAAAGATAGGGCACCAGACGCCATCGTCCCAGCAAGAGGCCACCGAAGCGAGCTTGTCCCCGGCCATCGCGTATAAACGGGGAAAAAGCTTCATGAGAATGCCCTTCCCGGACCAATCCACAGTCCAGAAACGAAAAGATCTCCCATCGCCAATAACCGGAGCAACCAGCGAGCGATTAGTGTTGAAAACATAGAGGATATCGCGCCAGAAAGAATGGTAGGGACCCACGGAGAAGCCGCCAAAAACGGTTGCAAAAGCATGACCCGCAGCCACGCGAATACATTGTAGCATGAAGCTCTCGTCCCGGCCCAGAAGCCTCATCGCCCACTTGAGGAGCCACGCTTCACGAATCGCCTCCAGGCGCCTAACGCCAAGACCCCCATCATTTTTCGGCCGAGAGATTTCGTCCCACCCAACCAAGTGCAGGCCTCTTCTGTCCGAACCGTTCTTGCCCCACAAGAAGCGCCTCATTGCTTTATCCAGGCGTATACGGATTCCTTTGGGCAATCCGCGAGCCGAGAAGAAATATATGGGGATAGCTGAGAGAACCGATTTGATAAGCACTAAACGACCGCCCTTGGATAGAATTGACGATCGCCAACCAGCTAATCTGCCCTCAACCTTATCAATCACCCTTTGATAGTCCCGCAAGCGCGAAGGGTGATTGATAAGGTTGAGGGCGAATATTGAGAAGGGGACGAATATTGACGAAGGTTAGATTTGCACGGTTCGTGCAGGGATCTGACACGAGGTGCCCACATTGCATGGAGACAATGGAGGACGCCAACCACCTTTTCTTTGATTGTAGACACACATTGGAGATCAAGAGTCGGTATGATGGCAATGTTGTTGTGGCGAACATGTCTGCTTTCTGGGACTCTATCAGGGTGAGTTGGAATGGCACGGAGAGAGAAAGATCAATAGTTGTTGCAGACGTTTGTGCCATTTGGATGGCAAGGAATGGGGTGGTTTCCGACAGGATCTCTTTTATATTGAGAATGTGTTGGCTCATGCCAACGTCCTGAGGGATAGTTGGAACTTGTAATGTGATGTGCGATGACGTGTGGTAGCTCTGTAACATTTTTTCTGGTGATAAATGGTGAAGTTTTCGGGCATATATCTATATGGTGAAAGTCCTTTTTCCTTTCAAAAAAACTTGTGACACACTTAGAATTGTGTATTGGCTCCCTATTATAGAAAAGATGGAGAGAAAATTAGCTAGTTGGAAGGCTTCCTGCTATCAAGATTCAAGAGGTGGTTGTTTAGGTCTCGTCAGAGATGTACTTGCAATGATACCGGTTTACTTTATGTCATCCAAACTTCTTCCCATTACCATTCGTCGTCGTTTAAATCCGATTATGCAAAAATTCTTTTGGAACAAAACATGCCAGGAAAACATGGGAGTTCACCTTGTTAATTGAGAACTGACACGCTTCCTATGGGAGAGGAAGGACTCGTGATATCTCGTCTAGAAATCATGAACAGATGTCTCCTAATGAAATAGGTTGCTTGCGTCTGGGAAGAGGAGATGATCTTTGTTACAAACACATCTGCAGAATCTATGATATCCATGTGCATGACCATTTGGCACCTCACCCTTGTGTTGTCCGTCAATTTTTTGTAAGGGTATATGTCCTCTATTGTTGCAATTTGCTAAACTTTTTCAATCGGTTCTTAGTAATGGTTGGCTTCTACTTTTAGACAAACAACTAGACTGATCACGGCCATTTAGCGACTCACTTCCCGTGTCTCTTTGCTTTGGTCATGGATCGTCTAGTCAGGGTGGCAGATTGTTGGGAGAATGGAACTTGGATACCCTCCTTTACTGTTAGATTGTCAGATCGACGACTGGACAAACTTCTAGAGCTTATCGGGGCACTTCAGCATATATATGGTCCAGAGGGCAGCAAAGATCACTGGATTTGGAGATAGGGTGCCTTCATTGTTAGGCGAGCTTATACGGCAGAAAACGAGCCGACAATTCAAACATTTGAACAGTTGGGTCATGCCTCTAGTTGATGCAAAAGGGTTGTACATGATGAGAGACCATTGGTTTAGGTTTATGGCAAGGTGATCAGATTACTGCTCGCTTAGTGACGGTGGTGTCAAGATTATAGAACATCTTTTTTTCATGCAAGAAAGACTAAATGCAATTAGCAAGAGATAGAGATTGATTGGGTTAATCTTGCAGGCAACAAGATATTTTGAGTCGATTTCCAATGCTAGGTGGTGCCTACCGAATGAGATCCTTATTCCTTTGTTGGTCAAATTGGGGCAACCTAGTTAGCTAGAAACAAAGTTATTTTTGTGATTTATTCTAAAAATGTTTTGTTCCATGCCAAAAGTCTCCTTGAGTCTTGGCCCCTGCAAGGTAACCCTGCATCTTTCCCTTTTTAATATATTTGGGACGGACACCATAACATCTTTACTCATTTTTTAACTCAAAAAATGTCGCTTACTCCAATATGCAACCATCGCCAAGGCCATCACTATGATGTCCATCATCAACTTGCCCCACACAAATGATGTTTGCTGCTAACTAAGCTAATCACCCACAACAATCCACAATATGTTAGCTAGGAGCTTCGCCGTGATCAACTACAATGCAAACAAAAGAGGGAAATGACCTGAAGACCACGACCATTTGAGGCGCATCCTTCTTAGGTAGTAAGATTATCAACATCATGTCCAGTTACAATAGCATGTGTTCCCTCCCATGTCCCAAAAATCCTATAATACATCTAACATGTTCACACCAACCACGTCCAGAAAATTTCTTGGAAGTAGAAAACTCGGAAACCATGAGGATGCAAGGATCCTTCCACATATTTTATAATCCACCAATCATCCTGCACTTTCTTGCTTAGAGAAGCATCTGATCAAATGCTCAGCTTGCATGGACTACGATGATCATAGTCAGGAGAAAGATCGAGTTAGGGCACAATGAGCATTCCCTAAAACAAGCTATTAGAAAACTGCAAATAACTAGCACGCGGTTTCTAATGCAGCTATGGTATAGTTAGGCATTGAACTAGTAATTCTAGGAAATGCGCTTTAGGAAGGTTGATACTGGGAAGCATATTAAGACCATGTTACATGGAAGGCCCACTCCCATTGAAAAGAAACAAGATCTCTCCAAACACGAGCCTAGTGGATGCTCCTGCCGCAACAAAGGCATATATCGTCCCTACGTGAAGGTGTCCCCTACCTAACTGCCAGTACTCCAAGCTTTCATGAGGGCACATCGCTCAATATCCTACCCACTCTTGACCTCATCCCCTTACCCTGTTCTCACCCCGCCATCAACTGTCTCATAGCATTACGGCTAACAATAAACCCTTGATAGCGTTAGCTTTTTTAAAAAATCTCGGTTGCATTAGTTGGAATCTTCCACTTTGCAAAAAAAAACTATACAACATTCCCAGTATCTCCTTTCTCTGAGCAAATCTTATCCGGGGTATCTATTTATTATTTATCTTCATGTGGTCGATGAATCAAAAGTCATGACAAGACATCTCGATTTACATTAATCCTCACTCTCTTATTGGTCATGATTAGCTTTAAACAAATAAGAGTCCAGACTAATCCTGATATATTATCTCCATATGGCTCTCAGTATAATGCAAAGATGGATTTTACATCAATGCCAGTTTACTACAGCAAACCAACTGCAGCACTCAGAACATAAAAGCTATAAAGCTTGACAAAAGTCCCTTTCCCATTGCCATGATTTGTCAATAGTCGATACGAAGAAAACAAATGCTAGAATTTAGAACTGTGCATTGTCTTCTATATGTCCAGCGGTCTAAGGATGTTTGTGCTATTGCTGTCAGGAAATTAGAATTATATAGTTCTGTTTGTTTAAAATTTGTAGGACCCTTCCAATTTTCTCACAAGACGAATTCACAATGAATAACGACTGCTAACCCAAATCCAATCCTTCCTTGCTGATATCTATGAAGTCCTTCTCCTTGTAAGACTTAAGGTTCTGTACAGCAATCTCATCAATCGGATCAACTAGAAATAGGACCTGCACAGATGAGAGCAATTAAGTTACATCATAATACAGTACAATGCATCAACTCAAGCCATACCTCGAAGTCCTTTTCCAGAAGCTTCTCCAGGAACGGAGTATTTTTTGCACTTGACAAACTGTCTGCAGCAATATAATAGATAGCTTTTTGTTCAGGCTTCATATTTTCAACATACTCGTCTAATCCAATCAACTCTTCATCACTGTGGGAAGAAAAGAATCGAAGGAGAGGAGCAAGACGTTTATGGTTTGGATGGTCTTCTATGCATCCCAATTTCAAGTTCTTGCCGAAGTTCTCCCAGAACTTATCATAGTCCTGAGACAAGAAACAGAAAGGGCCAAATCTAATTTCATTATCTAGGGCAAGTAGCTCAAGAGAAAAATACGATCACTTACATCCTTATTCTCACTAAGAGAAATTCCTAAAATCATATCAAATGCCTTGCGGACCAAACGCTTTTTCATTATTCGGACCTGTTCAAAATATCATAAAACCCACTTTAAGTAACAGAGAGTGGTCTAAAATATAAGACGAGAATAAGTTCCCAAAAGATAGTGTGCTGCCACTTACAATGCGGCTCTCCTGAAGTATCTCACGTGAGACATTCAATGGGAGATCATTTGAATCCACAACACCTTTCACAAAACTCAGGTACCTCGGGAACTAAAGGAAATAAAAATGAGCTTCAATAACGGAAATGCATTCCCATCTGAGGATGTCATCAAAAGTGAAATCGGTTCTTACCAGTTCACCATCAAAGTCATCTGAAATGAATACACGTTTGACATAAAGCCTAATATTTTTTGTCTTTGGATTAGCAATGTCCTGCTTTCCGGGAGGACTAACAGCTGGTACATAAAGGATTGACCTGAATTCAACCTCTCCCTGGCAAAAAAACCTTGTCTTTAGAATGGCATGCTACTTAGCTTGTAATAAACTTCTATCGATAATGCATTGCAGACAAGGCAAGGCAAATTGAAATAATGCATCGTGGAATGCTTTAACAAAATTTTATAGGGCAGCCAGTGAAATCATATTAAAAGACATACAAGACATCATCGTCCCTCCTCCTACAGAAGCATGTCAAAGACAATTAGACAAGGTCAAGAAGTTTTTATAACACCATTACGGTGTTTTCAAGCAACAATTCAAATCATCAAGAAGATAAATGAATGATCACTTTGAAGATTTGATCGATCACTTTATGAATTCAAATTTCAACAACCATCTAACATAAAGATCTTATCTGGTTGATCATATGACTTACTATTTTTGTTCTCTCTAAATCAAATCGTTTCCGTTTGTAATGCCAATAGCTAAGATATTTTTGACATCTCTAAGCTCTATTTAAGTACTCTATACTACGTAATTTTGTGTACTGTCTCTATTTCTCACCATTCTCTACTAATATCGTTCATTATGTGAGATTACTATTAAGCATTTATATGTTCTGAGAACTATGGTTATTCCGTTGTAGCAACTATGTATCTCAATTAAGCCACGATCAGAACATGCATCTCAACGCTCTCTACAACTAGTTATAGACATTTTCTCGACATGTTGATACATTCGATTTTTTATTCGAATATTAACCCATTTCTGATATTAAGATATATCTTGTCATTGTGTTTATCAGATGATTTGCATAAAAATTATTATAAGTGACTAGATATTAAAAAATAGAGTAAATTACACAAAAGTCCCTGAACTATACACCCAATTTCAATGTCATACTTGAACTTTAAAGGTAACAATGTGGTTCCCAATCTGTAATACTTGTCTCAATGTGGTTTTGAGTTATTGTGATTTAAGGTTAGAAATACCACACGATCAACTAAATTTCAATGGTCAAGGACCACATTGAGACACATTAAAGATCAGGTAGCACATTGTTACCTTTTAAAGTTTGGCCTTTTGTGTAAGTTATTCAAAAAATATTGCATCTTTTTCTACATAACCTTTTGCACAAAGACTTGATGTTTGATCTTGCATATCCAAGCATAACAATTTCCTTCGATTTTGATCCAAGAAGCTTCAAAGTTACTTCGATATTCATAATCCAAAGGAGAAGACTTTGGTGCTTGATCCAAAGCACAATGAACTTTGGTGTTTGATCCAAGATTGTAAAGCATTTTGGTTCTTGATCCAGAAGCTTGTAAACGTTTGACTTATCCGTAGCCAATAACTTTAATAGTGAAAAGTTGATCGACAAGGCTTATCAAGAATCCTAAGTCGAAGACTTAGATCTTGATTTTCACCCGGCTGGGTTTCCATATAAAAATACTTGTACACGTGGTTGATTTTATGGTATGCTTTCTATATTTGCGATTGATTTGATTGATTCATTTTTTATTTGATCATATTTACGATAACTACTATTCACCCCTCCCCCATCCAGTAGTAGTTCTATCCTATATATAATCCACATTTAGCATCAATGCCTCGTTCATGTGAAATACATAACTGGGTTTCAACACTCTATGGCCTCAATGAAAACCTACAGCTTTGAAAGCCAATTTACGATAAGTCCACATTCTTTTCATGGGACAAACTATAACCATAGCTCGAAATATCGGCAAAATTCGTTGATATTTTTGTATCACCGACTTGACAATATTGAAAGGAAGGATGGTGACCTTTTTCACCGATGTCAACGGTATATCATCAACATGTAAGTGATATATCACCCATTTCCTTTAATTATGAAGGGAAATGTAGACAATTCAAGTCCCATTTTGACCATATCCTCAAGTTGCCTTCCCATTGAGCATATATGTTAGTCATCATATATATTATACATGCAAACAACAAACTATGTTTATTGTAATTTTACTTCTAATGAGCGGTGAATATATTGTTTTCGTATATAGTAAATTTTGAGTCTATGAGAGTTGCATTTGTTATTTAGAATTGTTTTTTTACATTATACATGACTAAACTTCTTATTGCATGCTTTATCGAGTACTACATATCACCTTGTGCAGTGATTATGATGACAATATTACTGCAAAACTTGTATTGAGACCTCTGTTTTAACAAAGAAATGTGCATTTCTTTCTTATTTATTGATCAAAACACATTGAAAATTATTTTTAAAAAACAAATTCCATATGCATTTCTACATTTTTAGCTGACTTGGGGAAAATAATGACATGTCGACAATATTTCATTTCCCTAAGCAGGCAAAATGCCAACGAAATCGACATTTAAGACCATGGCTATTACCATTGGAAAGTTAGAATCCAGATCTTTCTTGAGTCAATGTATTTCGATGCATGGTATGTCAACAAGTCAAAACACACTCGACTGGTCATCAACAAAAACATTATCCCGACGAATCCTGACAAGCTAATCACTCACAATTCAAAGGCGATGAATATGAA
Organism: Ottelia alismoides; assembly: GCA_037367405.1. NCBI lineage: Eukaryota > Viridiplantae > Streptophyta > Magnoliopsida > Alismatales > Hydrocharitaceae > Ottelia > Ottelia alismoides. Next base: position 125,879 of record JAZKJV010004821.1, on the reverse strand, counting down.
GGCAAAAGCAAGGTTAAAGAGACTCGCATCAACTTATACAACAAAAATATGAGTTATTCAGAAGGGATAATTACACCCATAACCCTGAGTAATTCCTCAATATCATTCATAACCCTGCATAATCGGAATTACACGAGAAACCCCGAGTAATGCTTAACTTTTACATGGCATAAGCCTGTGTCAAGTGCCGTTTCGAATCTCCGTTAACTTTAACGGAAAAAGTTAATTGTGGACAAATTTACCCTTCAAAATATTTTATATTTACAAAATGATGTTTCCCTCCCCTTCCTCCAGGCCCTCCCATACGTGGATCTCCTCCCCTTCTCCTTCTCGTCGCCTGCAAGTTGGCGTCCCTCTATCGCCTGAAACCACGTTCCATCCACCCTTCCCTCTCCCCCCCTGTCGTTGCACTCCCTCCTCGAAGCCCCCCCTCCCCGGTGCTCCGCGCGCCCAGCCCACCTGCTCCCTGAACGCAACCCCACCCCCAGCCCGCACCACCGCCGAGCCCCCCCCCCCCCCCCCGACAGCGAACATCCCCGCCCGCTTCGACCTTCAGTCCACTGCCCCCCCCACCCCCCGACCTCCAGCACGCAAATCCCTCCCCCCCCCCGGACCTCCAGACCTCATGTGTGCAGCTACATGTGTTCTTTCAATCCCAGATGCATTTCTCGAATTGCAGCTACGAATTGTCTAAATTCTTCTTTTGCAGGTGCTGGGTTCTTCGAGGTGGCGATGATAACTTGAATCTGTAGTGATTTATCTCCGTTCACGGAGATCTCGCTCAGCTCGTTCTCCAGACGAGAGTTATGATCTGGAGAAGTTCTCTTGTTCTTTCCCTAATTATTTAAAGCTCCTCACCATAGAATTTGATTGGTTATAGATTGAGTGTTACTTCGTCATGTTTGCCAATTCTTAGTGAATCTAATTTATGGTGCCTTTCCGATCTGCATGTGCTTCTTCTCGGCTTCCAAATGCTGCCAATTAGATACTTCCGAAAGAAGCTACAGAACCTGAATGTTGCTCGCCGTTACGATGTTCACTTCCCTGAAACTGCATGCGGTATTGCTCTGCTCCATTCGATGTTGTGCTGCGATTGAATTTGAGCTAATGCCGTTCACCACTTGTTGTTGCAGGTTCTTCAAATCCTCGATAAATGATTGATTTCCAGATGATTTCCTCCTGCAATATAAAAATCTGACTCGAGTGCATGACTCGGTCCAAAACATGCAAGCAGAGAGGGAATGAATCTGGAAAACAGAACAAATTGAAGTAGTTTCTGATCTGAAGGTGAATACGGACAAAAAAATGACGATCGGAGCACGTCTCTGATTTGAGATGAGCAGAGATAGAAATAACATTGAAATCAAATAGAAATGAGTGGAGTTTGGATCAGAATCGAAAAAGGAACAAATTAGAATGAAATGAGAGGGATTGAGAAGAGAAAGGGGAGAGGTGGGAAACAGAGAAATGTATAGATTTAGAAGATGGAAATGGAGGACGCACCTGGAAAGTTGAGCTCCTCCTGGACCCCTCGCCTCCCTGCTTGAAGCCGAGCTCCTCCTGGACATCCCCCCGCCGCATCTCCTGGTCAAAATCTCCCACCGCCCAGCTCCTTCGAGTTCCTCCTGGCATGCCCGTCCTTAACTCCTCCTAGAACGCCACCACCCATGACCACCCCACAACCCAAGCCCCCATGCTCGAAGCCCGCCCCACCACCCCGAGCAGCTCCTGCTGCAGAAGCCCCCTCCCGCCCCCGCTGCAGAAGCCCCTCCCCGCCCGTTCCGGCGGAGGGATGGAGGAGGAAGAATGGGTGGGGTCGATTGCTGGGACGGAGGAGGAAGAAGGGGTGGGGTCGGTTTTTTTGTGTTTTTTTAAAAAATTTTACCAACCGTTGGATATGATAAGGGTTAGATTAACCCAATGAAATGATTGGGTTAAAGAAAAAACTAATGAAGGGTTATGAATGTGAAACAGAGTAACTATCCGAGGGTTTTCGTGTAATTCGCGTCCGCGATTATGCAGGGTTATGGATGTTATTGCAGAATTACTCAGGGTTATGGGTGTAATTATCCCTATTCAGAATGGAAAAAGGAGAAACCACCATAGACATGTACACGAGATTCACAATTATCACTAATGGTTTGATGAAAAAAATGCATAGGTCAAGAGAATCATGACATCTTTTACGTCTGACTGAAGAACCACTACAACGTAATCAAGGAAGCAAACGACTCAAATACACTTCCAATAGATAAGTCTATAGGTAAGCTTCTCCGATATGAAGTTAAAAAGTTGCAGGAACAGGAAGCTGAAGCTGGAAGCAGGAAGAAAAGAACATTACCGCTTCAAGCAAGATGCGTAAACATCAAAAAATTCTCAGATGAAGATGAGATAACCATGTTATCAAGATAACTGAAGAGATATCGAAAAGAAATTCCAAGAAAAAGAAAGTGATATCACTTGCTATAACAACAACTTGTAAGTAGAAAGGACACTTTTAGAAAGATTGCATCCTAAGCAAGAAAAGCCATGGAAAGCGTCATAAATCCTCCAAGAAGAATGGAGGTGACTATGAGAAACCAAAAGTGTCACTGAGGCATCGTCGCATGCCTTTGAAAAGGAAAGACATGCAAACAACATGGAACTCCTCCGACTCGAGCGAAAATGAATCAGAGAGCTCACACAAAGAAGTGTTGTTCGAATTCACAACACTCAACGATGAAATAGACCTTGATGAAACTTCTATTGATGAACGTAGAGATGCTAAAAGCCATGATCTTGTTTTTAGATTAGATAGAGAAAATAAATAGCTTAAAACTACAGCACGCATTACACAAAAACATCGTGGATCTAAACATAGTAACCTTAAAGACAATTTTGAAAAACTTAGATCATATGGACATACATAACAAGAGTACGAATACGAAATCTCAAATATGCATTCTTAAAAACAACGTTGAACGAATCTAAAATCTGTGTGCTTAAAAACAACATAGAGAAAATAGAGATTAATGTAGATGAACTAAAGGTTTAGACTGGAATTCTTATAAATGATCCAGCTAAATTCACTAAGGGTAAGGGAGGATTAACTAAATTGCCAGGATCCTCTTATCAATCTAAACCATAATTTAGGATTGATGTATAATCCTTGTTCCAAAAAGAAAATTGCTAGCAATTCACACACTAAGGAATCTCGTAAAGTTAATCTTATTTGAAACAAGGATCAGAAAAGTAGGGAACTTCGAACTCGTCCTAGGACCCAAGCTAACACTTCGAGGACCTCAAAAGAAATGGATACCAAAGCAACGACTTAGTGTTTTTTAGAGAATAACATGGAAGAAGACATCACAAGAATAGGACCTATCAAATAAAAAATGAGAAGATATATCAAAAGTAAGTTCAACCCCAGATGGAGAAACAACCAACGGATTTCCAAGCACTCTTTGTCAGGATCTCAAACGTCGTAAAAGAGGCAAATGAATTATGGATATATGATAGTATAAGCACATGACTGGAGACTCCAATCTTTTTATCAGCATAGAACACAAAGAGGATGGGATAGTCAGCTTTGCCAACAACCATACAAAAACAATCATTGACAAAAGTACAATGAATAACCGCTCTACTTCTGTTGATAAGGTGAATCTTGTTACATGTTTAAAACATAACTTATTGTTTTTCGGATTTTTGAAAAACTTGTTACATGTTAAAACATAACTTGTTGTTTTTCGGATTTTTGAAAAAAAATTAAAGTGTGTTTTTTTAAATACTGCTTTGAAGTTCTAAAGGATGACACCCATGAAGTTTTTCTTAAGGGAGATAGACAAAAAAATATCTACACACTTAGATTTGATATGTATTCATCATTAGGCTGCTTATTAGCCTCAAAAAATCTCTTACCCTAAAATAAAAGATTAGGTCATATTCAAATTTATATAAACTAACCAATACGCTTAACAAACTTGACTTAGTTAAAGGACTACCCAATATAACCTTTGAGAAGAAAAATATGCATTCAACATGCGAACTAGGTAAGCTGCACAACTTCATTTGAGAGCAAATGTATTAACACAACCATAGCAACAAAACAGTTACACTTAAATTTATTTGGACCTATAAAATCAGAAAGAAGTGCAAGTCGCTACTGTTTTGTAGTTTTGGATGGCTATTTCACATTTTTCTTAGGGTTTCTTGTTACATGCAAAAATCCGACTTCTCAGAGTTTGAAAAGCTAACCAAGCGAATTCAGAATGAACAAAGAACCACAATGGTGGGGAGTTCAAAAATGATGAGTTCTCAAAGCATTGTGCAAAGGCCGGGATTAAGCATGAATTTTCAGCATCCATAACAACACCTCAAACAGTGTAGTCGAACAAAAAACATATATTCTGGAATGCGCTTGAACTATGTTATGTGAGTTGCAAGTTTGCAACTACCATTTAATTTTGAATACATGATGTAAGATAGTCTATTATGGGTTAAACAAAATTGTAATTCGTCCTACAACAACAAAGCCTTTTCCACCAATTAAGTAGGGTCGGCTATATGAAATTTTTGCCTCCATTCAGATCTTTTTGGGTCATTATCAGGCTTAAATTCAAATAAGTAAGATCCCTTCAAATAGCCTCATTCCAAAACTTCTCTTCAACATGGATTTAAGCAAACTTTAATTCATCCTACATATAAAAAAATCTATTGAGATTTAGTTTGGCCGCTCACCTAATATAGTTTGCTTTCGCATTTTTGGTTGTAGATGTTATGTTCTTAATACTAAGGACAATCTTGACAAGTTGGACCCTAGAAATGACGAAAGCAACTTTTTTTGACTATTTGTCACAGACCAAAGCCTACGAAATATTAAAAAAATTAATGTTATTGTTGAATCAACTAACGTTTCTTTTATTAATAACTCTAACACTATTCCTTAAGCACATGTACTTGAGAATGAAGAACTGCAAGCTCAAGATCCTTCTGGCTAAATGATTTCAACTTTGCTGTATGATGCAACCTACGTGCAGACATAACAGACACTTGAAAATAAATTGCAGCCCTAGATAGATCTTGCCTCGATGACAAGCGAGGCAAATAGCAGAAATAACACATAATTTAGATGTCCCTGGATTCAAATGAAATAATTAGAAAAATAATCAGGACTGGAGCCAAAACCTGCAGTTACTTCAATTAAACCAAATTTTAATAAACCTATACATCATGTTTGAATCAATTAAATGTGTGTATGACTCTGGAAATAATAAAACATGTAGATGGGAAAATAATGCCAGAATAGAACTAAAAAACCCAACATTCAGTCCACTGGAATCACAATCCCTGGCACAGAGTATCCACAAACTCTGGGCAGCCAAAGCAATTAGTCGACTAACAGAGAATATGGCAATGTTATGAAGGTCCGGGTCTCAACGATTTACCAAAAAATAGCAGTATAACAACCCACCTTCACAGAACAAGACATAAAAAGTAGAGGGAGAGGGCGCTCTTATCACAACCAGCAAGGGGAGTTGAGTCGTGCTTCACACCCGGTCGGTGGTTGCATTGGGGCACGGATGCAACAGCAACAGCGGGAAGAAATCTGGTGAAGACGCGCGAGATGGTGACGGCGGAATTGGGGTGGGTGCAGAAGCGGAGGTGACGTTGGAGAGGGGTGGAATTGGTGGGTGTGCAGGGGGGTGTTGGCGCGGCGTGGAGGATGTTGGGAAGGGCAGTGGTGGCGGTGCGGAAAGAAGGGGAGAGGTGGTAGGCGGTGTTGGCTAAGATGGGGAGAGGAATGGAGGGAGACAGCATTGAGTAGGGGGGGGGGGGGGGGGGGGGGAGTTAGGGATGGGCTTACGGGAGAGAAAAAAGGGAAGGGAGAGGGAGGAAACTAAATAATATTTCTTCAATTGATTTTCTAAACACAAGGATGGTGCCTTATAGGCTAAACCCCACAAATAAGCCACCAATTAAAACTCCAAATAAAACAAAACAAAAGCAATATGATAAGGCCTTATATAATGGACCTTTTACATAAATAAATTAAAATTCAGACTCAACTACAACATAAAACCATCACATAACATAAACTGAACGAAAATAAATTATTTGCGTAAGGTTCCTCACACTGCATCATTGGAGATCATCCTAAAGAACTTGAGATTGGAGACATATATCAAGGTGTTCAAACAAGATCGCACTTGAATTCATATACAATGTCCGCCTGTGTGGACCTCAATGAGCCAAAATCAATAGATGGGACATGCAATGATGAAGCATGGCTAAAGACAATGCAAGAGGAATTTATCTTGTTGAACTTCAACGAAACCAGATATGGGAACTAGTGCATAAATTGTAGGACTACACAATTATTAGAATCAAGTGGGTATTCAAGTTCAATTTGGATGAAATTGAATATATTGTCAAGAACAAAGCCAAACTCGTAGCATAAGTATAGAATCAGGAAGAAGGCATCGATTTTTGTCCAAGTATGATCAATCACTCGGAAATGCCTGATCAATCAATTTTGCCCACTGACAATTTTTTGCTAATTGCTCAAAAAGCCATGATCAATCACTTTTGGTTACTTTTGGTTTACTGTATGGAATAATCAATCACTTTTTGAATTCAAATTCTAACGATCTAATATTCATAAATAATTTATCACTTGTTTACTCTGATCGATCAGCGTCAATCGATCATTTGACTGATATGATTGTTCATATAAACTTACTTTCTCTACCCACTCCACACCAGAATCAACTGTTTTCTATTTATAATACCAATAGCTCAAAGATATTTTGACATCTCTAAGCTCTACTTAAGCAGTCTTGGACATTTTTGTGTACTCTCACTATAGTCCACTGATATTGTTCATTTTGTGAGATTATTGTTCGTCATTTGTATGTTCTAAGAGCTACAATTACTATGTTTTTTAGAAGTCCAAAGAGGGGAAACACACTATGGTGCATGTCCCAAATGTGTTAATAAGGAGAAAAGGAGATATTTACAAAAGCCAAGACTCGAGGAGAGTTTTGGCATGCGAGATTACATTTTTTTTACGCTCAAAAAGGGGGAGACACTCAGTGGTGTTCGCCCCAATGTATTAAAATGTAAAGAAAAGAGTACTTACAAGATGGAAGAACAAGACAAACGCTACATGGTATCGAATAAGAGATACCCCCAACGCACACGAATTATGTTACCCAGAAGTCCAATCATGAAGAAAGCGTGCTGCCGAGATGCGAATATTTTCCTTGTAGAACCGCTGCCGAGCAAAGAGTGCCTCGTTTCTTCCTAACCAGATGCTCCACAAGCGCGCAATTGGGTCCACGAGGTCCACACTAGATCGACCCCAAGAATTCATCAAGCTGTCGCAAAACGCACCAAAGTTCGAGATATTCAGTCATCCCAGATCGTCTCAGAGAGCACGAACACAGTCGCACTGAAGGAAAAGGTGGCCGTTGGTTTCCTCCTCCATACCACATAGACCACACGTCCGCAGGACATTAGGAAACATAATTGCACATCGATCTCTAGTTAACAGCCGACTACGCCGAAGTAGCCAAAGAAAGACACCAACCCGTTCCGGTAGTTTGAGTCTCCAAATGAACTTGCAATGACCCAATAAAGTCGCATCGTCCCCCACAACAGAAGGAATAAGAGCGTGGTACACCTTCCTGGAAGAGAAAGGACCGTCTTTCCAAGCCAAATGATCACGCCCCCCAGCGGGTGTGGGAGCGTTCGAGAGAAAAATCAACATGGAGGTGAAATCGTCCAAACGCCGATCCGAAAGATTAGCGGCAAAGAGAGGGCACCAACATCCACCGGCCCAGCATGACGCCACGGTGGCGTCCTTGTCGATCGCCAGCGCGCACAGCCGAGGATACATAATATGCAAAATACCCCTCCCGGTCCAATCATCCGTCCAGAAGCGGAAGGAATTACCATCTCCAAGAATTGGTTTAAATAAAGATCTGTTGCGATTAAAAGCGGCAAGCACACCACGCCACAGGGAGGAATTGTGGGCCTCGATCCGCCCCCGCGAAGCGGAGATCAAATCGACCCCCGCCGCCTCCCTAAGGCACTTCAACATGAAATTCTCCTCCCTACCCCACACCCTCGCCGCCCATTTGAGTAACAATGCTTCATTCACCACCTCCAACCGTCTCACACCCAGTCCCCCCTCCCGCTTAGGCCGCGACATCCTCCCAACCCACCAAATGAACCCCCCTTCTCCCATCGCCTTTCCTGCCCCAAAGAAACCCCCGCATACATTTCTCCAACCTCACCCGGATCCCCTTTGGCATGCCACGCACAGATAAGAAGTAAATTGGGATCGAGGAAAGAACCGATTTTAGAAGCACTAACCGTCCACCCTGGAGAGGAGCGCCGCGCGCCACCCAGCTAGCCTAGTCTCCGTCTTTTCAACAACCTTTTGCCAGTCACGCAACCGTGCACGGCCCACCGTCAGCGGCAAGCCAAGATACTCCAAGGGGAGGCCGCTCGGAGAAGAACCCATCAGCCGAGCGCAATCCACGGCCTCCTCCTGCGACATAGCGAATGGTACGACTTTGGACTTGTTCCCGTTAATGAGGAGGCCCGACATCTCACTGAATAATTGAAGAGTAGTAGCCATACCCGAGGCGTTGGTGATGCCGCCCTCAATGAAACATATAGTGTCATCAGCAAACCGTAATAGAGGAATATGATAGGGACCCAAAGAGCATCCGCGCGTAAGGCCGGCCTCCGCGACACCTTCAATCATACGAGGCAAAACATCCACCGCCAAAACGAATAGAAGGGGAGCGAGGGGGCATCCCTGCCGGACCCCCGTGCGAGGTTGGAAAGACCCCCCAGCCGGGCAACCATTGAGAATAACTGAGAAAGAAGCAGTGGTCACACATCGCCGAATCCAAGAGATCCAGATCGACGAGAATCCCCGCCGCGTGAGAACCGACCATAAGAAGCGCCAGTCCAAAGTATCATAAGCCTTAGCAAAGTCGATTTTCCACAGAATCCCCTTTGTATCATTCCTGCGCCAAGCTTCAATTATCTCGGACGCCACCGCATAACATTCGGAAATTTGCCTCCCACGAACAAAAGCGGCCTGTGAGGGCGATATGAGCGAATCGAGGAGTGGCGCAAGTCTCCTGGCGAGAGCCTTAGCAATGATTAAATAAATGCCATTAGATATAGATATAGGGCGGAAGTCCTCGATACAGTTGGCCGAAGGAGACTTAGGAATCAAAACAATATTAGCCCTGTTAATTCTGTTAAATCCACTGTTCCCCGCACAGAATTCGTGTGCAACGTCCAAGACGTCACAAGCGACCACGTCCCAGAAGTCGCGATAAAAAGAAATAGGGAAGCCATCAGGACCGGGGGCAGCGTCCATGTTGAGATCCCAAACCGCCCCCTTGAGCTCATCCAAAGAAAAAGGCCTGATAATCGTCGACGCATCCGAAGCCGCAAGGACCGAAGCCCCACGGCCAGACCACCTCCACGAGCGCAAAGGTTGACGGTCAAAGGCGCCCTTAAAATAAGCTCCCAAGGCCACGCCCAACTCCTTCTCCCCCTGAATGAGAGTCATTAACTGTGAGAGAAAAAATTGAGTTAGCACGTTTTCTACCACTGGCAACCCGGTGAAAGAAGGCAGTGTTCGCATCCCCATCAGAGATCCATCTCAAGCGCGAGCGCTGGCGCCACTCGATTGCCCTCTTCCTGTCCTCCGCCGCAACCACCTGCGTTGCCGAAGCACGTTCGGCCAGCTCCTCGGGAAGTAATTCCCTCTCACTCTCTAAGCGATCCAAACACAGAATGATGTCATCAGCCTCCGTACGAGCGAGAAAACGTGCTTGACGGGATTCAATTTTAAAGGATGCCAATAATTTCCTGAGGGGGAAAGTTTATGATCAAAGCGACGGGCCGCACTGCCGGCACAAGTTGACTGAGACCAATGGTTGCGCACGAGGTCCCTGAAGGACGGCTCCAACAACCAGCATCGCTCGTAGCGAAAGAGGCCACGCGGCCGAAAAGATTCCCCGGAATCCCAAATAATGGGGCTATGGTCAGAGAACGATCACGGCCGAGAAGAAACCGAGCAAAGCGGGAAGGCCTCCATCAAGCGTCCATTCGCCAAGAATCTGTCTAACCGAGATCGAGAAGCATTATTCCTCCAAGTGTATTTAATGTCATTTGCCACCAGCCCCTCGAGCGCCAAGTCCTGGATGAACTCCATAAAATCAGAAGAGCCCGGATCTTGCCCCCCACGACCACGAGGACGGTCATGCGAGAGCAAGGTCACGTTAAAGTCGCCCCCCAAGATCCAGGGGGTGTCCCCAAAAGCCACGGCATCGTCGCGCAAGTCTTCCCAGAGCTCTCGACGAGCGATATGACAAATAGGCGTGTATACGCAAGTGATTGCCATTGAAGCATTAGAATCAGGCCTCGTGAGTACCACAGAGATAGAATGTCTCCCAACATGAGCAGAGGAAAAGGAGAGTCTCGATGACCACCATGCCAAAAGAATCCCGCCCGATGCGCCGACCGCATCCAACGAGCGAAAGGCATCCAAACTCCCAGCATCGAAGGACTTCCACAAAATGTCGTCCACCCCTGATAATTTTGTTTCTTGAAGAAGAGCAACGTCGCAATCCCAATCAATCAAACGAGAACCCAAAGCACGGCGTCGATCAGGGTCCCCAAGACCACGAACATTCCAAGATAAAATTTTCATTAAACACGAAACGCGTCCCCCAAACCACGAACAACAGCAGAGCCACTCCATATTAACCAAGGGGAGAGTGTCCCTCAATGCGAAAGAGGCCTGCCGCCTCTGCCACCGCCTCGCGCAAAAGCTGGCTCGAAGAGTGAGATGAATCCCCAAGCCTTGGGGGACGGCGTCGAGTGTAACTTTTTCCAAACCTGGAAGGGGGAGAAATCCCAGCGCTCCAAAAAAGACTCGAGCGGCTTGAAGAGCCGGGCATATGACCAGTTGAAGAATCGCCAGGTGCCTCGCCACCTGTTCGAAAAGCCGGAGAAGAAGGATTCCCTTGATAGTCGAGGGGTAAAAGCACACCCGCATCCTCAGGCGATGAGCTACCCAGAGAGGCGCCCTTCGAAGTAAAAGGGAGAGTCGTCATCATGCTAGGCGGGGAGATAATTTCTTCCAGATGGGCCACCGGGGAGAAGGGCATCGAAGTAATTGGCTGCGGACACAAATAATCGGAAGTCCACATAAGCGGCTCCGATAGCATAACTGGATCGGGTCCGTCCCTCGCAAGGGCCCATAAGTCGGGATATCGGATCCGGACGCAAAGATAATCGGTAACGCAGTACCGTGCCCCGAGAAGTCCAAGTGTACGGGATTGGCCGACAGAATGGATGTTGCAGATGAATGCGAATCAACCTCGAGAAGATCCCAAGCCACCAAATGACAAGCGCCCTCTCCCGCACGCGCATCCCGAGAGTTTCCAGGCGATAAACCCGAAAAGGCGCCATGTCCTTGCGACGCTTCGAAAATGTCCCTGAATAATGACACGTGTCGGACAGAAGGTGAACTGCCAAGGCCCGCTCCAGAGAACGAACCGCCACCATGCACGGCCGGAGAAGGTGGAGAAGAGACCGGCGCCGCCGCCGGCGACGGAAAAGTGAATTCCAGCTTAAAGGTCCAGCTCCCCACAGCTAGACTCTCGAACAAAACCTTATGAGCCAAAGACCTGATAAACGTCGAGGAGCACTCGATGAGAATCCGAGTACACTTCCAATCTGAGCCCGGCGTAAGACCATCGTCAAGGACCGCCATAATTTGGCCCCAACCGCGGACAACCATGGATAGGCAATGCACCGTGCGAGACAAGAATGGGACCCCACGAACTTCGGCTACGCAGACTTCCGAGTCAAAGGTTGCGCCATCCGCAACACGCAGTCTCCTCCATTTAACGAGCGAATCATCCTCCTGGCGAAGAAGGGTCTCTCGTTGCTCCGGGGAGAGCCCACGAACACAGCATCTATAGTCGTCTAAGAAGAAAATATCCCCGTGGAAGTCGTCTCCCAGTAGAAGAAGGGTACCTGCGCGAATCTCCTCCCGACCCACTCCGGGTCTTCGAAGAACCCCCACAACGGCCAAGCGCTCCACTGAGCCAGCATGCGAGGCCGAAGCACCCTGCGCCCGCGCTCCCTCCATCGTCACCCCAACCGCCGGCATCTTATGGGCACACTCCCTTCGCACGTCAACCCCCTTGCCACGAACGTCATGCATGCGCATCCCACGCACCCCATCGACACCCCCCAAGCTGACCTGCATTTGCTCCTCCTCATCATGGAGAACCCCCGACCCCCCGCCCACGTCAGCAATAGAACATGAGGGTGGGTGAGAGGTGTTCCCCCCCACAGGCCCTTTCGAAGCAGCACCACCGTCGCGCACAACTTGAGCAAACGAGCGAGAATCCTTGAGAGCATACGAACCATCGCCACATCGACGCTGCGCCGAACGTCGAGAGTCCATGCGAACCCTGCTAGCGCCAGAATCTCCAGAAGCCCTGCATGAGTACATGCGATGACCTACCTCGCCACAGAGAAAGCAGCGAGGAGGAGCTCGACATGCATAAGCAACATGACCTCGCCCGCCACAACGGAAACAGCGCTTCCCGGGCTTGGCATGCGTGACCCTCTCCCACGCACCACCCCCGACCTCCGTCGCACCGCCAACTACGCTTCCCCTGATAGAGCCACCGCGAGTACCCCTGCCTGCGCCACCTTGGTCACCATGCGGATGTTGAACCCCTTGAACCTTCGGTCGCCACGAGCGTCACTCCCGCTGCGCCATCTCTCAAGAGAGATAAATTCTTAATTAGTGTTCTTTTAATCAATGCGAGATTACATATCAATATAAAAGCGGTGTGCGACAAAGAGTGCACTATTCCTGGCTAGCCACAGTGCCCAAATAGCAACTACGGGCATGAGAAGCTCCTCCCTTAGTTTATGCTTCGCAATGTAAAGAGAGTCCCAAAATTCCTCAAAACTAGCAATGTTCACCTAGACAATGTGAAGCTCTTGCCATGTCCTTGAAGTTCTTTCATAAAGGAAGAAAAGATGCTCCAGTGTCTCGATCTCTGTGCCACAAAGAGGGTACAGACCGAACATCCCTTAGAAAAACCTTGCACACCAATCTCTAGTAAGGATCCGCTTTCTTCTGAAAAGCCACATAAAATGATGATTATGGTAGGAAGTTTCCAACTCCAAACTATGTTGCAATCCTGAAATAGGTTGTCTTCCGCAATATGTGATAGCCCGACTACTGCACTGTATGCTCTTTTCACTGAAAAAGAAGTGCATTTCCAAACCTAATGATCACGACCGTCCACAAGACCCTCAACACCATTTAGGGTGTATAAAAGTAACAAAAATCCATCCATGGTGCTGCTCCAAAAAACCTAATAAAAAAGAAGGCATCCAGCTCCTGTTACTCAAGTAGTCACCTACGTGTGCCTCCCAATCTGTTGTAAAAGCAAAAGGCATGGGGAAACACGCTGCAAAAATGGCATTGCTCGTCCAGTTGCACGTTGCAAAAATGACATTGCTCATCCAGTTGTCTGTCCAAAATGCGAGCAACTCCTTTTACCAAGTATGGGACAAAAAAGATCCGAAGATCGGGGCATAAGTGCGCTAATTTCCTTATAAATGGACAAAGGGAAAAAATGGCACCCCGGTAAGGTTTCCATGTGTTGGGACTCTGTAAATGCACCGAATAAATCTACAGCAAAGTCCTCACCACTCACCCAAATCCTGCCCACCCTCATCAGAATAAGGGCTTCATTTATTGACTCAATGCGATGAACCCCAAGGCCACCCATGATCTTAGATTGCGTGATTGTATCCCCGTCCACACGATGAACACCAGAGCATGCCTAGCCCGACTTCCTCCATGAATCTCTTCATAATCGACCCTATCCAATGTCGTATAGCCACAGGAAGTAATCTAGCTGACAGGAACACATCAATAGCAGACAGCATAGCCTTCAAAGGCACCAAACGACCCCCACACATGGCCTCAAATTTCAGCGATATTCGGTCGAATTTCTGTCGAATATCGATATCCAGTCGAAATCGAAATTCAACCGAAATGACCGAAATGACCGAAATATGGGGGTCCTAGTACAAAAAATGACCGAAATGACCGAAATTTCGGTCGAAATTCCATCGAAATTCTGTTTTGGTCGGTACCGAAATAGTGACCGAAACCGACATTTAGGGCCTTGCCCCCACAGGACAAAATGGATGCACTTTAACCATGGCCTCAAATTTCAGCGAAATTCGGTCGAATTTCTGTCGAATATCGATATCCAGTCGAAATCGAAATTTGACCGAAATGACCGAAATGACCGAAATATGGGGGTCCTAGTACAAAAAATGACCGCAATGATCGAAATTTCGATCGAAATTTGACCGAAATTCTATCGAAATTCTGTTTTGGTCGTCACCGAAATGGCTACCGAAACCGACATTTAAGGCCTTGACTTTAACCAGTCAACTTTCTTTCCATCTTCTCAATCATAGATAGCCAATCTTCCATCTTTAGTCTTCTGCATGATAACGGTAAACCTAGATAACAAATAGGCAATGTCTCTCTCCGCCCCAAGCTCCATACAACACGTCACGGCTTCTAGATCTTCCATGCCAAACGGAATAGTTGTAATTTACAATGGTTGAGAACAAGCAAAGAAAGCTCCTCAAAAATCTCTAACGTTGTTGACATCCCCTTAGCTTCCTCCCTTCCTCCTTCAATGAAAAAAATGGTGTCATCGACATACTGAAGGAGAGGAACACTAATATCTCCAAGGGAATAACCTGTAGTGAAACCCAATTTCAAGTTGCAACATCTGAACAACCATGCAAGGCAAAACATCAACCGCGACGATAAAAAACATAGGCACAAGGGGGCACACCTGACGCACTCCCCTCGGTGGCTAATAGAACCCCACCCTCAGGACGACTGTTGACGAGAACCGAGTAAGAGGTTGTGGTGATACATCATTTCACCCAAGAGATCCAGAGAATCGAGAAACCCGGTTTCGCCAATGCTGCCTAAAGGAACCGTCAGTCCAGCGTATCATACGCCTTCGAAAAGTTCACTTTCCACATGACTCATTTGACTCTATGGCATCTATGCCTCTTCCAATCCACAATGATCCCTTTGGCCATTGCAAGGTTGTCACAAATTCATCTTCCAGGAAAAAAAAGGTGAACGCAACAGAAAGATAATATAATCCAAAACTCTGCTTAATCTATTCACCAACATCGTGACTATGATCAAATAAAGAGCATTTGATAGAGCAATTGGATGGAAATACCCTATATGTGTGGCCACATCCTTCTTCGGAAGTAAGAATATGAGGGTCATGTTGATCCTCTCCAATCATGCATTACCATCTGCAAACTCCATCACCACATCAACCACCTCTTTTCCAACCACCGACCAAAACTCCTTGAAAAAAAAATAGGGAATCCATCAGGTCCAAGCGCACCATTTGCAATCAAACTCCATACAACTGCTTTTACATCCTCCTCTGTGAAGCTCAAAATCAAACTATCTGCATGTTTCCTAGAAAGCTGGCTAGCCCCCAAGACCGTCCACCTCCATGTCCTTCCCTCTGATCGTATAGAGAAATCTGAGAAATGGTCAGCACGCATGCCCTATATCACAGTCTCCCTCCACTCTTGCGTCATTCACCACGATAGATCTAATCAAATTGTGACGACGCCTTTCGCTAGCCACTCTATGAAAGTAGGTTGTATTAACATCCCCCTCCTTAAGCCAAGACTGTCGAGATTATTGCTTCCGCTTTGATACCCTCTCTTTATCTTTTGCGACTACAATATTCAGAGTCGTCTTTCTTTCATCTAGATCATCCACTATCAGATCTCTATCATCCTCCAGTCCATCTAGACAACTGATCTCAGCCTCCATCTCAGTTCGATGTACTCTTCTTGCCACTCTAACCTCCTTGAATGAACAAAGCATGCCCCGAAGGGAGGTCAACTTATGTGCGATACGCGTAACCGCAGAATCCGAACACACTGTGGCTTCCCACTGAATGGCCACCAATTCTCTGAAATTCTCCTCCCAGAGCCATACTTGCTCAAACCTGAAAAAACCCCTGGGAATCGCATCTCCACCAGAGTTCCACATCATGGGAGTAATGATCTGACCTTGTATGAGTCCTAGCTGAGGTTGTGTAAAGGGGAAAGTCCTCCAACACCTCTGGAGATGCCAGAAATCGATCTAGACGAGATTGGGAATCGGAGTTCCTCCAAATGTACTAAGTATCAGAAGCATCTATTACTTTAAGCTCTAAATCCATAATTAACTTTGTAAAATCAACCGAACCAAGGTTATGCCCTCCACGTAAGTCTAGGGCAATCAAAGAGAGGAGGGTGACGTTGAAATCTCCCCCTACAAACCATGCTATGCACGGATAGAAACTTCTATCCTGTCGGAGATCAGTCCAGAACTCCTCTCTTTGAGAATATAAACAAGGTCCATGGATACACGAGACTGCCATATGTGATCCCGAGTTCAAGTTCTACAGCATGGCCGTCAAAACAAGTCTTGTATTCAACTCCAAAATAATATAAAAAATGACTCTTTACATGCCACAACCAACCCTCCATTACTACCAATAGCATCGACCGTCCTGTACTCCGATAACAGCCCAGCACCAAACAAATTCCAAGCACTAGATGGATAGGAGGGAAGCTTCGCCTCCTGCAAAAAGACTACATCACATCCCCAAACTCTGAGAAACGCACCAACTGAACGTCTCTTCTCCGAGTCATCCAGACCTCTCATATTCCAAGATAGAATCTTCATTAAAAAGACCGGATTTGTCCTGGAGTTGCAACTACGCATGTTGCATTCGTTGTTTGTGCTTTGTCTTTGGAGTAAACAAAACTGATAGATCAGAGTTTTGCTAGATGCTAGATATCTCAATATCTCTTTATTTTCTCCTATTTTCCCTTCTCTAGACCACAAGACGATGATGAAGACTCGGGGAGGGCATTACTAATCACCTTCTCAAGCCCTGAAAAGGCTTGTTCCAGAGGAGGAATCCAATAGGGGAACGTTGGCTCCTCTGACACTTCCTCCCTGGTAGGCAAGCACCTCCTGCTCCAAACCGATCACGGCGAAAATCCCACCAACAGATAAGCTCATGTGTCCGCTCCAGTCGACGGGGAAGAAAGACCAGAAGCTTGGAACTTAGGAGCCCTCGAAACACCATCGAGCTCCGCGTTACCGAATATAGGGCACCCGATAGGCAAAGTCCATTCACTTTATCGAGCTTCGTGCTAACCATTATAGGGTCTTCAACAACCGGTTCCAAACATGGGTATATAAGCTCCGAGTCTACAAGCTCTGGTTGTTGAGAACCTGGTTCACTACTCATGTCTAATAGCAGCATGCCACTATCTAGTCTGACCCCCAACAAGGAAGTTGATACGAATCTAAGTAATATACAATTATTATGTTGCAGCAAATGATGCTCTCAATCAAGCTACAACTATAGGAGATTCCTATACTTAAGCTTCGTTTGGTAACCGGGTTGGCTTGGGGTAACCCGGTTTACCCCCCTCTTTTCATGGAATTGAATTCTATCACAAATCATAGTGACATCACATCACATTCTTTATTCCAACCCTCATAACCATCCCAAATAGCTACCATTCCAATCAGGTTACCCTTACCCACCCCAACCCAGCAACCACACGAAGCCTTAGTGATATGTTCTAATTTCTTCTTCAGATATTCATCGGATTATGATATTGAGATATATATTGAGATTGTGCTTATCATCTGATGATTTAAATAGCAAATATTATCAATGACCTGATATTCAAAAGATATATATTGCAGCATCTCTTTCTACATAACCTTCTTATGCAGGAAGATTTGGTGCTTGATCCAAGTTTATAGGTTTTCTTAGTATTTGATCCAAGAAAGTCATTAGTTTTGGTGTTTAATTCAAGCCAGACAATCCACCTAGTGTTTCCATTTCCAAGAAGATGTAAGCATTTGGTATTTGATCTAAGATGCTTCGCCAATACACAATGCATGTGATCTAAAGGAGAAGACTTTGGTGCTTGATCAAAAGCACAATGAACTTTGGTGTTTGATCCAAGATTATAGTAAAACATTTGGTGTTTGATCCAGAAGCTTATAATAGTGAAAAGTTGATCAGGCAGGCTGATCAAAAATCCTGGGTTGAGGACGTAGGTCATGGTTTTTGCTCAATTGGGTTCACACTTAAAAATACTCATGCACGAGGTTATTCTCTTATTTGCTTTCTATATTTGTAATTATTGTGATTGATTTTTTTTAATTTGATCATATTTGAAATAACTATTATTCACCCCTCTCGCCCTTTAGTAGTAGTTTGATAATACAGATATCCACAGAATATGCAAGATGAGTATGCTAAGATTTAATTATAAACCGACGCACATCAACATATAGACCATTTGACTGCAATAACAATAATATTACCTCTGTTGTAAAATGTGACGATGCCAACGGATCAAGATATTCGCCAAACGTATTTTTATAGAATCCATTGTACTCCTCCGTAGTCACTTCCTTGGGATTTCTTAGCTACCATGAAAGAAAACAAAGCAGAGATAAATCATATTCCATAAAAAGGTCGAGGCTCATCAATCCAAAATAGTTGCACACCCAAATAGGTTGTGTTTCATTGGTGAGCTCCCAGTCCCAGTACTTCTCAACCACTTTCTTCGTCTTCTTCTTCTTCTGCATTAAAAAAAGATGAACACGTCAATCATTTATTGAACCTAGAAATATGTCACGCAAAGAACAAGGTAGAAACCTCAACATTTGCATCATCATCACCATCTTTTTTTGCTTCAGATGGGTCATCATCCACCTCAACCTGAGAGATAGGCATGCAAATCATGTAAAGCAATAAAAGGGTTGATCTTATGCTATTCTACTACACTTTAATGGTTGGAAATTCGGACCTCCTTGGTAAAGCCCTTCTCTTGCCATGTGTAGATTGGAAAAGAAACGAACTGCGAATAGTTCTTCACAAGATTCTGGATCTTTTCAGGATGAGCAAATCCCTTGTCATCCCGCTGCACAAAACAATCAAATTACAATAAAACCCTCTCAAATTTAAAGGCCAGCAAGAAGTAACCATAGATAAGCACAAAGTCAACAGGATAAAGAAGAAGAGATAATTAAGCATACTTTTAGATATAACGTAAGGCGAGTTCCTCTTGGAAGTAACAAGTCCGGGTCTGTTTCTTCCCTAATTGTGTATGAGCCAGAGTCTGCCTCTCCTTCCCAAACATATTGTTTGTCAGACCTTGGACTTTTAGTAGAGACAATCACCTATTTATGCATTGCAAAGATGTGATTAAACTTAACATGCATACATTAACTTTTAAAAACATCTGTCATGTAGACTTGAACATACACGTTCAGAGACAAGAAATGCCGAATAAAATCCAACACCAAATTGTCCGATTAAGTTATTGTCAGAACCTGTTTCCTGGTTCTCCTGAAATCAAACAATACACAAAATGAATGACCACAATTACAAACCCCACTTGTCAGCTAGTAATCATTCCATGCACCTTCACTGCTTTCAGGAATTTAGCTGTTCCACTCTGTGCAATAGTCCCAAGGCAGTCCACAAGCTCCTGTCTTGTCATTCCTATGCCTGAATCACTGTACAGAGGCATATAAGGCAAATTATCCAACCACTGAATGGAAAAGTCAAGGATCAACAGTTGAGAGGGGTGGAAAGCATGGGGAACTCACGTTATCGTAATTATCCCATTTTCTTTGTCGGTCTTAATGCGGATGTCAAGATCAAGAGCATCCTTCAAAAGCTGAGGCTCCGTAACACTTAAGAATCGCAACTTGTCAAGTGCATCACTAGCATTACTGGATACAATGCCAAAGAATTTCAATCTTTCATGTTGTGATTAGCTTAATAAATATTTGGTTATAGTACATATAAAGTCAAACTTTAACATTTACAGACATCCATTCCAATGTCAGAGTAACGCAATGTCAAAACCAGGTAGTTACACCAAAGATAAAATGGCAGAATCTGTAATCAAAATGAGAAAAAAAAACCCGAGATAAAGTCCCATCGCTTTGTCGCCTTCAAAACAATTTATCTCCAGCCTTACCTGGACTTACATTCATATAACCCAGATTAAGCACAGAAAATAAACCAAGGCAACGTTGTATGAACCAACGCAAATGTTTAGAAGTCAAGACAGTGGCACAATATGAAATCAAAGCTTATATTGTGACATTTTTACACCATAATAGTTTAAGATATATTGACAAAGTTTATAAAGAGAAACCATGGACCTTCCAATATAAAATCTAGAACCACAATGTTTATTAATCGGAATCTATATTATTTCAGATGGCGAATACTAAATGTTCCCAACTAATTTATTGTGAAAAAAGTTCATGTTCTGACTCACTAATATATGACAACTGTAGCCTAAATTTCCCCCCTACAGTCAGGTTTCCTAGCCTTTTCTCTCTCCAGGAGAAACTGAAGAAGCTCATACAACAGATTCGCAGACATAAAAAGCTCTGAATCATCTTTCTTAGCATGTACCATCACCTCAATTTATTTAATCTCTGTAATGTTTTCTGCCCACTATTCCAGTTGACATAGTTGGAAAAAACCAAATAACTTATTTTGTTATAACATATCCCCTTGTTATACAAGAGAAGGGAGGATCACCAAAGTAGTACATAGGCGGTACGGGTCTAAACAATGAGGAAAACTGAGACACCTAATTAACCTTCTTAAAACTCATCTTCCAGCAGGAGTATAAATATCATGCATATTCAGTGTAAATATGCATCGATCAAATAGACTCTTTGCTGGGGGTTCTATGAAATATCTATAATTTACTCGGAAGAAGGCACATGCGGGAGTCTGATTACGGAATAGTCAATCTCCACATGGTTGGTCCTCTCATGGAAAACAAGTTTTTTTGCAATGAAGATGGCCGTCCGATTGCTACATTGCTTTTCTAAGGATACTGTGATTTCGATACTCAAGACATATACAAATCTAATCCATATCATTTCAGATGCCGTCTGGGTCATAGCTGTATATTCGGATTCTGCACTTCAACAATCAACTAGATCATGTTTATTGCATACTATGTAAAAAGATTCTCTCCAATAAAGGTATGAAATCAATTAGTAGATTTCATGTCATTTCTATTACAGGCATAATCAACATCAGAATACCTATCTGCAAGGATGAACTCTTTGTGAATAAGAGTCCCTTCCCAAGTGTGCCCCTGAGATATCTCAAGATGTGTACCACGACATCAAGATATACCTTCAGAGGACAACTCATAAACTGGTTAACCCGATTCAATGAAAAGGATTATCTCATCGGATCACAGTGACATACAACTTAACATCCAAATCCATGGGTGTAAAGCAACCATGGATCCAAGCAACTAAAAATGTGAGAGTAGTGTTATACTCAATTGCAATTGTCTACATATGACTGATCATAGATGTGTGTGTATAAGGGTAGGCGGATTAATGGGATGATAACTGTAACATCCGGTTTCCAATCAAACTCGAACCCGACCCGATTTGGGTCCGATGAACCCAATAAAGTCGTTCAGGCGAAATCGACCAAAAATCGGTCACTTCATAATGCGCGCCGCGAAAAAGCCGCGACGCAAATTCGGAACCCGCAAAACGAACCGAGACCGTCATTAGATCCGATTCGATGAAACGAGACCAACGGAATTGACCGTTCGTCAATCGGAGGTCGTTTGATATTTTTAATTCGTAAAATTTTAACCTTAAACACAAATCGTATCCGGAAATTTCGAGTATTCAAAACTCGACCGGAAGTATATCAATATTATACTCATATTGATCTTCATTTAGAGACGATCAAAACGAGACATTTCGCATCGAAAACGGATGCTCGAGGCACGTTTATGGTCAACCTAAAGAGTGCCAAATAAAGAAGAGTATAAAAAAATCTAAAATAAATAAATATAAAACTCTGTTTAACAGTGACAGAGAACTACCGTTGTTTTTTTTAAAAAAAAAATATATCCATTTGGCTATTCTTTTGCATAACACTTGGACCCAAAATTGCTACCACATGTCAATCACCAAAGCTCTTCTCTTTGTATATATAAACCCTCTTCTTCTCTAAACCCCCCCAACGAGAAAAAAACCCCAAGATATAACTTCTTCCAAAAAAAAATCTCTCGGTTGGAAGTTGCTGGAACTATTTCTCCAGCCCTTCTCCAGCATTCCTCATCAACCTGTGAAGTTTGCTAGAGGTGTTGATCTCCTTCAAATCTCCTCCAGCAGTAGCCTTCCTCTAGAACAAGTTGCTACTGTTCATCTTCTCCAAAAATCTGGAGAAATCTAAAAGGTACAATCCTATTTTCCTTCTCTTTGCTGCCATGCATGTATAAATTAAACCCTTTTCTCTTGATGCCATACTTATTTTCCACACATTTTATGTTTTGGAAGTTGGGGCACTTGGGTTTACATGTTCACTATGTAAATTTCTTGAGTAGAATCGTACTCCTGAAATATAGATTTCTGGCCCTGTAGAGACGATGCAACATTTGTAGTTGCTTGTACAAGTTTAACCCTTGTGTTCATCTTGAGAATCACAAAGGGTGTCAAGGTCTTACCTCTCACTTTGTTGCTTCGTAAGTAGTGTCTGGCATGTGTTTGGTATGCACATGTTGATTATGGTATTTGTTATGCTTCTTAATAATTTTCAAACAGAACTTGAGAGAGAACGGTGGATATTGTGTCAATGGGTTCCAACTAAGTTACTCAAAAAGGGTCACCCTGGAACTTGCACAAAATAAAATGGGTGAGCTATTTTTAATCAGAGAAGTTATTCCTTTTGGAATTGTGTATTTTCTTATATCAATACGTTATTTGGTATTTCATACAATATAATAGTCATAAGCATTCAGTGGTCTGTGTTTGATTAAGTTACAAATCACGTGAATAATTATTGAATACATATTAAAATTAAGGATATCTATATATATTCATGTAAAAGCAAGTTAAATACTAGTTATTTAGGTAAAGTATTGTTACATACATCATGCCAGAACAAATATTATAAGCATATGAAATACTTGATTTAGTTGCTATTTTGATATTTTTAAGTACCCTTTTCAGTGGAAACCCATGCAATCAAAACCATATCAGTATATACTATAAAGTTAAGTCATTTTAGAGGTCCCTATTTAAAATCAATTTTAATACCAGACTTTTCATAGATATTTTCTCCCATCATCAAGCTTGTTTTCACTGATGAATACTATGGATTTGGTGTATTACTCTAGGCAATCCCTTCACTGCTCGACAATGAGGGAGGAAAAATGAAGGGAGATGTTTTTATGCATTTACCCTTGGAGCTCGACGAAAAAGCACTGAGCATAGGATCAAGCAGGCTTTTATGCATTATAACATTTAATAATCCTAACATCCAGGCATGTTCATGGTCTTTAAATTAAAAATAGCTAGTCATAAAAAAATGAAACAATGAAATTTTGAACTAGTTAGATTCCATAACCCTTACCAACAGTTGAAACACAGCTAAACCGGTTTAATATATATATATATTTACTTAATCCAACTTGTGCAATTCAAACTCTGGTTATATTCAATCACAGGAGGAAGATCAAATTCCTGTCAGATGAACAGCAACAAATGGTTTAATTAAAATCGTTCTAAGATAGGCACCCATTCTCTAATATATAGTTTTGAGTTGATCGGTCCTTTCGATCACGTCGAGGTGTCTAGATATATGGGATGCAATGAACACTAGTAAGTGAAGCATTAAGGGGTTGTTATTGTATATATTCTCTAAGACTCAGTTTCAGTCTACATTATAATATTTGAATTTCATAAGCAAATTTGGGAGATTGAGGGTGATTATCATGCGTTTAAGATTCAAATTCAGATCCAATGAATAGTTGCTAAACTTATGAATAATAACATAAGACTTCAAAGACGGATCATCTACCTGAATTAATCTTTTAGATATACTCTACTAACTTAGATTAAGGACTTTGTCGGTCAAAGCATCAAGATGGGATACCATTTAACTTATTAATAAGTGTTAACATAAACGGATGATTTAATAAACATCAAGTGATGACTTATAATTAATAGTACCGATCATCCATATAAATTAATATTTTAGGAATACATTACCAACAATAAGATCATTGATTAAAAGACCTAGATCTGTAAAATCATCCACAGAAAGGATTGATAGTAAGTCGAGTTACCAAAGGAAGAAAGAAACCAGTGAATCAATGAAGTCAATTATTTATGCCGGTCATGGTGATCCTTGCGCCTGACCGTGCGAGGGCGCGGTGACCCTCAACTGGGCAGGAGAATAGGAAGCCCAGTTAGGGCAGCGGCCGCCAAGTGCGCGGGTCTAGGATCCCAGTCTTTTACACGGTTTTTACGCGAGCTCGCAGTGTTTTTACGCCTCGTTGGGATCCCGACTTTAGACCATTCCGCTGACCCGTTGTTTTAGGATACTCAGGCGGGGGATCCTTGGTTTTCAGTTTTACGTACGAGCTCGGTTGCCCGTTACCGGTCGAGCTGTTTTTCTAGAGTGACTTTTCCGGGAAGTCCCTCTCACCCGTCTTAGTGGCGTAGTTGGGGAGTAGACCTATCCCTCTATTGGATCGTCCTTCCAATTAGGGGGCGAGACGGAAGAGCCATTTGTAGGCTTCTTCACCGCTTGAGTTTTCTTTCGCCAACAGACTTGCCGATTCTACATCCAGATCATCCATATCTAGATCTAAGTCACCTAAGATCGCATCTGAGACAGTTGAAGTTGAAATTGGAGAGTCACAATCAAAAGTTATGTTGATAGAAAATGATTATCCATTAGATTCAAGATTTAAGTCAATCTAAATTTCATCTTCCACATCGTCGAAATCCACCGTGGTGATATCTAGTCTGTATGATAATATAGATACATACATACACACACATACCCTTATACAAATATGAATTTGTAATTACAAAATAAATATGTGATATATGAAAAGTGTTGGAATAATGGACACTTATGGGGAATACAAACAACATGGAAAACCTTTTTACTTACGCAAGTAGATGTAAATTATACTTGTTCCACCTTTCTACTTGCTCTCTTTTGCACATTAAATTACTTGTTATTTATTTTAAACTACGGG
Source organism: Ottelia alismoides (assembly GCA_037367405.1). NCBI lineage: Eukaryota > Viridiplantae > Streptophyta > Magnoliopsida > Alismatales > Hydrocharitaceae > Ottelia > Ottelia alismoides. The sequence continues at coordinate 100,604 of JAZKJV010004821.1, read as the reverse complement.
TTGTATTCACGTTTGTGACTCCTCTTCTTCCTTGCACGCATGGCAGGAAAGGAGTCTTCTGTTTAGTAGCTATACATGGTTCCAAGAGACAAGGTATATACCAGACGGTATGTGGTTTTTGTTACAGTTTTTCGTTCAATTGATATTGTAAATGCTTCTTCTCTTCAGTCAAATTTTTGGGATGTTGTATGTACAGACAGACATTGTACATGTTGTAAAATCATATGGAAATTAATGAAATAAGATTTTGGTGCCAATTTTCTCTATTAACTTGTGGTTGTGAATGTGAATGTCGAATGTCACTTGCAAATATATTCATTGCGAAAAATTTCCCCATAAGATTATGCTTATAATGCGATGTCATAAATGGAATTTCGGCGAATTGTGTCGTAAACGGGTACCCGGATCCTGAGGGGTTGACAATAACTACAAGCACTCCTGAAATTAAGATAGATGTGAAACCTTGAATCCTAACTTGTCAGCTAGCTCAATGCTATTGCAGTTGTGTTTATGTTTATGACGTCCCTCATTGATGAAGGGAGAGAGTAGATACTCCTATCCAAAACAGGGGTCTCCCTTTAATATAACGATGAATGAGACCATAAACAGTGGATCATGGGCTCTTATAAGAGAAAGAGCACTCATCAAAGAAACGATGATCACATAAACCACAATAAAATATCATTTTCAAAGCAATGCAGCAAGATAGGTAAAATAAAGAGAAATTTCAACGAAATTGGCAAGTTTTGAAAAAACATACTAAGAAATTGTCGCATTTTTATGAAATTCGGATGAAATTTGGTGAAATATTGCCAATACGGGGAATAAAAATGGACTAAAACAAAATTTCAGCAAAAATTCAGTGAAATTCGACAAAATTTAATGTTATGATTGCAACCTCCTTTCTCAGACTGACCAACAATATGATCATCACTTGGCACAATCTCCATCCATATGGAAAATGGGCATCTCTCTTAATCCATTCCTCTTAGAAAAAATCCATAAACCAACATCATGAATTGTTATGAAAAAATGCCATCATATAGTCATCGTAAACATGGTTTGGTGGTAAAGCAGTGTGCCAATCACCAGGATTCAAATCCCTCCTTAAGGAGGTTTGTGTTAGGTAGCCGACAGCCAATGTAAAAAACAGTTGGATTTTCAACATGGATTTGATAAGAATCCATGCACCTGGCCCTACTTAAAGTAGAAGGCTTTGCCATTTTTTATACTCATCGTAAACATAAACCTACAAAATGCATGATATCCATTTTGAGTACTCTCACTTCAATTATTTGTTGGTGAATAGAAAAAAGAGTGACTGCTTCTAAATCTTCGCTTGCAGCCTCCAATCAAGACCCTGCACCCAATGGTAGGTCTGATTATCAAGGTTAAGAATAGTAATTGTGTACCAAACGAGGTGAAAGAGGTTTACCCTAAGCAACGTGGGGGTTTTTAGGAAGTCTATCTATTTCTCTGATGCATCTGAATAAGATAATATCAGCATCGTTCACTCATTCTAGTAATGCAAGGAGAGTTTAAAAGAAGACAATGAGAGCATAAATAGAATCCTTGAGGAGAAATCATGTCAAGCTAGAATACGTGTAAGCTTATTCTCTAGGATACTGGCATCAAAAACCTCGTCATGCTTAGGTGTCGACCAAGAAAACACAAATTGTAAACATGGTTATGAACTAAAACAAGCCAACCATAGTTACAAGTTCGTGCCATCAGTGAATTCAAAGATCAGGAAAAATATAACATTGGAAAGCACACTGTAGAAAACGATGCGAAGCATAATCTTGACAGACCTTACTAACTCTCGCAGAAACACTTCCTTGTTGCTATATAAGCTGTGCACTATGAGGTCCATGAGTCGACTAACCTAGAATTAACACATGAAAATAACATCAAGAATATGGCACAATAGAAAAATAAAAAACGTCAACACTGAGAATCTTCTTATTTATACCTCGGCTTGATAAGCAAACTTTTCAGCTGGAGGTTCTGAAGCATCAGCCGCTGCAGCAGTTGATTCAAATCTTTTCCCAAAAGAATTTATATTCAAAAGGCTTACTTTTGCAGCACCATTACTTGAGTACCCCTTCGAAGATAACAATGAAGAGAACCACTTGTATTGGAGGTGAGGAACCACTGAATCATTATCAACAACCTGGATTGTGTAAAAAAGATTTTTAATGTTACTTCATACTGTCTATATCAAGCTGCAGAGTACTTGATTTCTGAGTAGACTGGTAAAAAAGCAATTTCCAACAGCTAGTAATAGAGTAGCAAACAATAATAGAAGACACCAATATATGAAAAGAATGTCCCTGCATTTTTTTCCCTTAATTGTGCTACCTTCAAGCAAACTCTGACGCAGTAAGGTTTTTCTGTTCTACTGTTGATCCGAAATACAGATGATGGAGGTTGCATTATGCAGACAATAACTGGCCTAAAATTGCCGGACATCTTCTAGCCATGAAAATAAGTCGTCAATTGCAATTTAGAATATAGATAACATCACCAGCAAGCTAATGAAGGAAGTGAAGACAGTGACTAAGAGGAACATTAGCATCTAACACTTGAATAAAACAACATTGTGTGAAGAAAAAGCTAGGAATATCATAGGAATATCATCGATAGAAAGAAATGATTAAATTACGGTATTCATTAGACGAGAGAGCGTGTAACGGGGTTGGCAATATTGGGCATAGAGACTAAAGAGAGAGAGGGTGAAAGTAAAGAGGTTAGCAAATTATGATGAATAAAGTGAGTTGGGAGTGGAGACCCTAAATATCATTTGAAATATGGACCTAAGTGATCACTGATCATGGATGAGAGAATAAAGTGAGTCCTTAAAAGAAGTTGGAAAGATTATTTAAGAAATATCACTAAGTAAACTGATTTGTTTGGGTTGAGATTTGAACGGGCATATGAAAACGATGCTTGCTTTGAAGTTTTTAACAAGACCATGGTGGCCTCAGTATGGAGAGAGAAACAAAGGATTTTTTTCTTGATTTGGCACTAATACATGACATCATTTTAGGAAGTGTTGGAGTTTCCTTTCCGCTACTCCATTCTATTGCGAGGCATATGGACAGGAGGTTTTATGACCTGGAGAGGCAAAGAAACAAATCAAGTCTTGTTGGGTGAATTCAAGGGCATTGTTAGTTCGAATAATTTGAATACATGTAGAAAAAGAGGTTTTGACATATTGAAAGAGTTAAGAGATGTCTGACAATTTTATTAATCTCACAACGCTCCTTTATTAGTTACACCTAAGAAGATCTACTATAATTATCCACAAAAACAATAAAATAGCGACGATCACTCAAAATTCAACTCAATTATTTTAGGGTAGATGAAGCTATTTGAAAAGAAGAAAGTATGCTCTTTTATATTCTTTAATTTATATTAAGAAATTTAAGAAGAAATAGTTTTCTAGGCATATTTGACTCTAACAAATATTTAGAACATTAGCATACAGTCGATTGGAACTTACTTTAATTATTTAGTATGATTTGATTTTTTTCTTATAATTTTCTCTTAATGATTTTTTTGAGGAAAAAAGAGGGTATGACTTCATATAGACACCCACCCATAAGCTTCTATGTATCCACATTAAGATTATCAAAAAAAGGAGTTACATAGAACAAAAGGTCTTTAAATTTTTCACATGCTCTGTAACATTTTTCATATACATTCTCTCTCCATTGAAGATATTTCCATTCCACGCAAGCCACATAGACGAAAAATGACCACCACCCAAACCTTAGTATGATCGCTCGATTTTTCCAACCCATCCATCGAATTCCAAAAGTCAACCCAACCAGTGGTTGACTCCAGCTCGACATGTGATGCTGCTCTCACCTCCACTACAACTAGGCTCAAAAAGAAGATGTGCTCAACATTCTCATTCGTTGGAAGACATCGCTAGCACGTCACTAGCTCTGGGGAAAATTCTGGCTCTCCGCTCAGCAGTCAATAGGCGATTCTTGTGTAGCAACTAAACAAAAATCATCACCCTCAAGGGGACCTTACACCTCCTAATATCAATGAACCTGTCAGAAGCACTTGATATATCAAAGACCATCGGTCGATAAAAGGTCATGTATACTTTCTAAACAACGAAATGTTCATCAGCCCAGGACCAGTGATCTCTCAAGTCATGAAACCCTCTCACATTGGTAGTAACTCCATAAGACGTAAAAACTATGCAAAGCGTTGGTCAGAAAGCTCATAGCCTCGTAGCAAAACGGAGGGAGCCAACTCCTTGCCTCCCAACAATCTCACTGAGGCCCTTGCAAATGCTACCAAAAGCAAACAAACAAGAAAGTAAGCACGCAACATTCCTTAGCCAGTCCAATCATCCATCCAAAATCGAAAGCCATGGTCGTCACCAAGAGCTAGTCGCAAGAGCAAGATCAATCGTGGGAGTACCCCACAAATGCCCTTCCAAAAATTGGAAGATCCATGAATAGTAGTAACAAGTGAAGAAGAATCCTAACTCCTAAGAGACATCGTCAATCATTCGCAAAGTCCTACAGAGCAGATCGGAGTCTCTTCCCCAAACTCTAGCCACCCACTTCGCCAAAAGTGAGTAGTTCATCACCTCCAAGTTTCAGATTTCCATCCCACCATCCTCCTCCCTAAGCACCATAGTCTTCCACCCCACCAACGACAAACCTTAAGACTCCCTAGAGGTTGACCAAAAACATCTCCGCATTAACGCCTCCAACTTCACCTTCACTCCAACCGGTAACATGCGCATAGACAGAAAAAACAATGTGACAGTCGAGAGCATCGCCTTCAACAAGATTTGGTGTCTACCCCTAGATATCGGGATGTTTAACAAATTATGAAGATGACTTATTTTTTTAAAAGAATGAAGATAATTTATAAAAGATTTTATTTACTAAGTTTAATATTTTATGACTCAGCCATTTGTTTTCGTTGATTTAAAAAGATTTATTCATGAAAGATTAGATAGCAAAGGTATATCTAGAGAATAACCAACATAGTCTTGAAAAAAATGAATCTAAGGCTATGTCTAACGTGGACTTCAAACCAAAATTAAGTATGATTTATGGTCCTGGATCAATGGCAAAGAGTGGGGGTTGCGTTAGGTAGTCGACAACCAATGCAAGTAGTCAAATATTTCAGCATGGTTTTGAGTAAGAATCCATGTAGTCGACCCTGTGTATAGTAGGAGAAGGCTTTGCCAATTTATCAATGGCGAAAAGTCCAGGTTAAATAATCTTGGTTGCACTCCAATACTTCTACTCTGTCATCCAATAGAAGTGAAGCAGTTATTGTAAAGAGCGGTAGTAGAACATTTCTTATTTATCTCTCTTCATTTCTTCTTGATAATAAGTGATTTTTTTGATCTCACATTCCTAGCCTTTTTTATGAAATCTATCATCTCTTCTTTGCAAGGTTCAGGAAAGCAGTATGCGTATGTGTTTAGACATGCCATCGAATACTGAATAAACGATATGCTGGTACATATGCAGGGTATATGCGATTCTACGTGATTTTCTTATTTTTAATTTAAAAATAAATAAATATCTATGAAAAACATTACTACTGAATTTATGTATCTAAGTGGAGTTAAAGAAGATATAAGAAAAACGGTTCATATTAGATGGTTGAGTATATGCTTTTAATTGCCTAACATTTAATCACAAAAAATATTTAGTCATAAAAACTTCCATATTAGATGATTCATAATAATAAAACTTCATTACACATACATGCACTGCATTAGCAAAACCTCAATCAGCATATATTAAAATATTTGATGATACATTGCACATACTCATGAAAACAATACATGAGATAAACATAAAACATTGCATATACATAATGGTATAATGCATTGCAATTGTATACAAATGCATGTCATATACTTACAATTGAATGGAAGAAGAGGCAGATCTACGGAATTAAGCACCTGAAAGAGAGGATTGGAAAGTTGGAGATGCTGGAGCAGTATGCAGGGCATATGCGAGATATGCAAGCCATACGCGGGGCATATGCGAGCTGCATATGTAGATTGCGGGGAGGGCGCATAATGCACCGATTCATGAAATCGGTTCAGTTTGCTAGTCGCACAGGCATATGCAGCCCGTGTGACCGATTTCATGAACATTACTTCCTTGATGATTTACTGCATTGGTTTCCTAGCTTCTCTTTATCACTTTTGATATATCACACATTGTTCCTTTGTTGCAAAAGGAGTCATCACCAATTCAAAAAAATCAAAGGGCTTCTTCATCTCCTTGAAGCAAGGCCTTAAATGCCGGTTTCGGTCACCATTTCGGTATCAACCAAAACAGAATTTCGATGGAATTTCGGTGGAATTTCGACCGAAATTTCGGTCATTTCGATCATTTTTTGTACTAGGACCCCCATATTTCGATCATTTCGGTCGAATTTCGATTTCGACCGGATATCGATATTCGACAGAAATTCGACCGAATTTCGCTGAAATTTGAGGCCATGCCTTGAAGTCATCAACCCTCGAATGCTTGACTTGCTTATTTCTCACATGCAACATCTCCATATCAGAAAAGAAGGTGTTGTTTTCCGCACCAAATTCCACTTCATCCTCATTCTTTTTAAGAAATGACAAACCACTTCTCTATTTTTTATCTTCTTTGATGATTCCTTCTCCTACTCTTCATGATAGTCATCTCGAATAAAGGAAAATTTCTAAGCTTGTATTGTGCTTTATAATGGGCTTGTTAGTTTGAACTTTGAAGTGAGCCCAAGCCCGAATGATCAGATGTGGTCCAAGAAAACTCCTACTTGTTCTATTCAAATCTCTTCATTCCTCGTTCTTAATCATTCTTCCTCGTTCTTAATCAGTCTTGACAATGTATTAATCATTACAACAACAAATTCAAATAATCAAGTAGCTAATTGTCTTTAAATATTGGGTTCTTCCTCTTTTTCTTGTTGTTCACCCAATTCTTCTTCATCTTTATTGACCATACCATATGTCATTCACCACCTTATTGATTGCGATGTCCACAATGCTCTCGACATGTTAATCATCTCATTTGACACCTCTTTTCCTTTTTTCTCAATCTTTTCTCCAAGTAACTCATCAACAAAGTTCTTGACACGAGCATCCCATAAACCTTGCTTTTGAGGACTCCTACTTGTTCTATTCAAATCTCTTCGTTCCTTGTTCTTAATCATTCTCGCCAATGTATTAATCATTACAACAACAAATTCAAATAATCAAGTAACAAATTGCCTTCAAATATTGGGTTCTTCCTCCTTTTCTTGTTCACCCAATTCTTCATCTTTACTGACCATCCCATATGTCATTCACCACCTTATTGATTGCAATATCCACAATGCTCTCAACGTGTTAATCATCTCATTTGACGCATCTTTTCCTTTTTTCTCAATCTCTTCTCCAAGTAACTCATCAACAAAGTTATTGACATGAGCATCCTATAAACCCCGCTTCTGAGGTATCCTCATCGACCTGGTTTTCTCTTAAAAGAATTAGATTCTCCTCATAGTTTCTACCTATACATCATTGAATAGAATCCATGATTGCTATAATTGAACTTGTTATCAGTTTTGATCTTAATTTTTTTACTTATCTATATTCTAAAATAGAACTACATAATATCTTTAAAATCCAAAGCTATAATATTCTTTATATGATGTAATCTAAATAAGTTTTAAAACAACAAATAACATTTCAAATTCAAAATAAAATGAATCGTAATTGTAAATTAAAATTTAGAACGAATTGAACTTGAATTGAAGTTAGCAAATTCATTTAAGTTTCGTTTCGAGTATGGATTCAAATTTCTTAAATGAACCATTGAGTCTAAATCATGGTGGATTCTTATGCATTTGATTCTATTAGCACCCCTATATGTGACATGTGTATTGATAATTCAACCATTTTCTTCAAGAGCTCTGACTTTAGTAGTCTAAGCACTTTTGAACATTTGAATTGAAGGATTGTCAAGTCATGAGGACTTGAAGATCGACGCTACTCAATAGTCAATACTATCCAGATGTTTAGGGTTCGCTTGAAAATTTGGAGTTGGAATTTGGTGAGAAAGAAAGAAATGAGGCAACGAGAGAAGGAGAACACCGATTCGTGAGATTTTGATATAGAAATGAGAAGCGGTGCAAGAAATATTTAGAAAACTTTTTAATATTCATTCAATAATTGTTAAAAGTGTGAGTTCATATGGATAACCACCCTATTCAAGAGGCATGTCTTTTTTGATAGAAGAGGTGTGCATCTTAATCCAAGGAATATGTTCTAGTGTTACATAAAACTCTTAGAAATAATGATAGAAAGTTAGAGGACACTAGACTAAACACAAAATGAATTGAAGGTGAGCAGTTCTTGTCAGGAATTTATCTCTGAGGAGGACAAAAAGCAACTGAATGGAAACAGAAATCCATGCATAAGTAGATCAATGAGGTATATGCAAATACCAAATTCTTCCATAGAGTTGCATGTGGAAAACGATGTCACAACTTGATCCAATATGTGGTGGCCAACATAAGGCGGGTAGAAGGTGACCGGGAAATTGTAAGAGCTCTAGATGATTACTTCCGTGATTTTTTCTGCAGAGTTTCTGATAGGCCTTGGAGATGGAGATGACTTGGGGATATACCTCCATCTGGACAACACACAAGTCATTTTGTGTGAGGTGTCACTCTTGAGGAGGTGAAGTCAATAGTTTGGAGTCTGAATGTAGATGGTGCTCTTGGCCTATATGGCTTTCAAGTTTTCTTCTATAGAGAGTTCCGAGACGTGGTAAATAAGGAGATTATGGAGGAGTTTGAGGGAAACTCATGTTTTAACAAGATCAACATGGCCATCTTGTTCTTTTTGCCAAGGAGGTATCTGAAGGGGCAGAAGATTCCGCCCAATTGCTCTCTCCAATGCAGTATATCTCGTGATTGCAAAGGTGTTAGTAAACTCACTCAATGTGGCTATGAATGGCATCATCTCCTCGGTACAATTTGCACTCATTCCCAGGAGACAAGTTGGGGTCAACCTGGCTATGACTACGTAGATCATTGCAGAATGGAAAAGACGACGTGCAAATGACATGCTTTGGAAGGTGGACTTCTCCAAGCCTTACGACACAATAGGTTGGCGATTCCTATGGTTAACAATTGAGTCATGTAACCCTTCGGGGTCATTCATGTACTTTTTTTTTGCTTTCTATGATTTTCTCTCTATGTAAGCAACCCTAGATTCATGCAATAAGGCAATTCTTCATTCTCTTCTCCACATGGTAATAGAGCAACGGTCTTAGACTGGGATTATACCTAAAATCCATCGCCACCACCAGCCTCCATCATCCTCAAGCCTTGCTTGGACCCTTCTTCGTCGTTTAAGGGTCTCGCACAAGGCCTTCTGGGTACCCCATCACGGCTAGTGTCGTCAGGGAGGGTGCCTGATGCATTCAATAACACATTCAACATCACCATCAGGTGACATCAACATATCAGGTGTCGCCCCAGCGCTACCCAACACCATCGGATGTTGCCCCAATGCTTCCCAACGCACAACCAACGCCTTCCCAACGCTACCCTAGCGCTGCCAGCACTACCCTAGCACCTCCAACGCATCTTTCGGGTGTCACCGGTGCTGCCAATGATTATTAAAGCACCTTTGGCGTGTTGATTCTTCAAGATCCAGATATCATGTGCGGACATGCATGAGTTCTAGGGTGCTTTTCCGGTCTCCTGTGCATACTTGATCAACAACAGAACTTTGAAGTTTGAACTTTATCTGACCACCATGACATCTACTACTTCTACCGAGATGAAGTCCCTGTCTACTCCATCTCCTATGATGACGTAAGGCATTACTATCAAACTGAAGGGCAATGAAAAATATATGCTCTGTTCTCGTTCCTTTAAGTTGTTCATTGGTGGTCATCGGAAGGTCTATATATTGACTGAAGATCCTCCAGGTGAGAAAGATAACATATATGATAATTAGTTCACAGATAATTACCGGGTTATCAACTGGATGACCAACAATGTTGGGGTACATATCGCCTCGAATTTGCTTTTCAAAGTCACAATCAAAGAGATATGGGATGACCTTGAGCATACATACTCTTAAAAGTAGACGAAGTCCTGTCTTGCTATCATCTACAGGCGGATCTAGTTTGCATCACAAGGTGACTCTACCCTTATCAAGTACTACAGGCATCTCAATGATCTCACTAGCCTGTATGAGGAGCATGGTTCAAAAAACGCGTCTCGAGGCGCACAAGGCATACGCCTCGAGGCGAGGCGACCTGAAATCGCCTCAGAACGGCCACCTCAAGGGGGTCTCTGAGAGGCGACCACCTCAGTTGGTCGAGGTGATCGAGGCGGAGACGAGGTAATCCATGAGGCATTTTTTTATTTTTAGATTATTTTTTATGTTAATCATTTGTCCTATTAGCAATTTCATATGTTTAAAAAGGTCTGGTTGTTTAGGATATATACAAGATGAACGCTTAAATTTGGCCACTTTCATGTTCATATTTACCATTAAACATGTCCAGTTATGTCAAAAACTCTTAAGTTATACCCTTAAACATACGAATCATATAAAACATTACTTGTAAACTTAATTTTAAAGAGTTGTTACACAATAAGCTATGCAATATGCCGAGAAGGACAAACAAGATAGAATTTGAGGGGAGTTCATGTATTATTCCCATACAAATAGATCCATATATCCGAATAGAAATAAAATCTTTAATAAAAAAACTTGCCGAAGGCTGCCCCCACACCCCCGCAGGGGGGAGCGCACCTGCTCCCCCCAGACCCCCCCCAGGCTCGCTGACTGGGCAGCGAGACCCTCGTCTTGTTGGGGTATGGTATGGCAAGGGGTGCATACAACGGTTCTTCAACTTGGGTTAGATAGTTAGAATTCTTATGAATATCAACATATTCATTCTCATACATTTGTACAGCTTTCTTTCGGTGTTCTTATCTTTATAATTTTATCATATCTTATAGTGATATATATCATATGTTAGTCAGAATACATATATAATTTCATTAGTATATATTTATTGTAGTTTTGTATATATTTATCCTTTTAAACTGAGGCTTACACCTCGACCACCTCGAGGCTACGCCTCGATTCCAGGGAAACCGCCTCGTTCCGTTTTTAATTTTTTCAAACCTTGATGAGGAGCTTGCGATCTTCCAGCCTTCATATTGTACCAAATATGTACAAAAGCGTTTGGATTGACAAGTGTATCACTTTCTTGATGGCATGTATCCTAGATATCATGTAGTGAAGGAGCAATTTTCGGTATCCAAGGCCTACTAGCAGGTGATGTTGCATTGATGAGAATACTATGAAGCAGATTACTGGTCGTGCCAACCCTCGTCGCGGGATCAGCTTTGGGCAGATTTGTGTGCTTCTCAGGCTGCTTTCCATGGCTGCCCTTGGTTGAGTGGCGGGGACTTTAATGTTGCGTCGTTCTCTTCGAATAGGCCGAGGTTGCAGGGCGTCCGGACCCTGGTTCTCTGGATTCTGTGGAGGTGGTGGAATCTTTAGAGGTGGAAGTTCAGGATGCGGCTGGGACCAAGTTCACGTGGAGGAACTCTGGCTCCCGCTCCCGTCTTGATCGTTTCCTGGCTTCGTCAGAGTTTCTGGAGTTCTTTCCTCTTTCCTATGTTCCCTCCAGACCGCGAACGAGATCGGACCACACTCCAATCCTTTGGGACTCTGGAGACCTTGCGCCCCCGATGGGGTTCTTCTGTTACGAAAAGGCTTGGTTGCTGGAGGATTCATTCAGGGACTTGGTGACGTCCCACTGGACCTCGATTCCTGTTGCCGATTCCGCGGCTGCGCGCTTTGTGCAGAAGTTATCCTCTTTGAGGATACGGCTATGCGCCTTTAAGAGGGACTCGAGGGAGACTCGTCGCGCGACCAGTGTGGCGGCTGAGGAGGAGGTTCGTGATATGGACGCTACTGAAGACTTTAGGCATCTCACTGAGGCTGAGTTGTTTCGGAGAGCGGAGGCCCAGAAGAATATTACTAGTGAGGACAAAAAGAGAGTGACTGAATGGAAGCAGAGATCCAGACACAACTGGCTCAAGGAGGGTGATGCGAATACGGCCTTCTTTCACAGGGTGGCTAGCGGGAGGTGTCGAGGCAACGCCATCAGGTCGTTGGTTGTTGGTAGTGTCAGGATGGAAGGTAACAGGGAGCTTGGGAGGGCAATTGCAGATCATTTTCTTGAATTTTCCTCGCGTGGCGCATGTAGGCGGTCGAGGTGGACGGGGCTGGGGGCGAAGCGGCTTTCGGATGCACATGCTGCTAGCTTGACTCAAGCGATCACCATGGTGGAGTTACGGTCGACTGTTTGGAGTCTGAACGGCGACGGCGCACCCGGACCTGATGGCTTCCTGGTTTCTTTCTACAAGGACTTTTGAGATTTGGTTGTTGCGGAGGTGTTTGAAGTCGTTCGGGAGTATTGCCGCTGCAATGGGGGGTTTGATCGTCTCAACAAGGCTCTGATTTTCCTCCTCCCAAAGAAGGAGGGAGCGGACATGATTGAAAATTTTAAGCCTATTGCGCTATCCAACGCTTTGTACCTGATCGTGGCGAAGGTCTTCGCGGTCAGACTGAGTAGGGTGCTTGAGCATATTATCTCCCCTTTTCAGTCCGCCTTCGTTCCTGGAAGACAGATCACGGAGAGCCTGGTCTTGGCCTCTAAGATTATTGCTGATTGGAAGAGGGGCAAGGGAGGAAAGCTCTTCTCTGGAAGGTGGATTTCGCAAAGGCTTATGATACTATGAATTGGCACTTTCTCTGGGCGGGTGTGTGACTACTGCATCGATGTCGGTCCTCGTGAATGGGCCTCCTGAGGGCGGTTTTTTTCAGCCGCAGTAGGGCGTCAGACAGGGCTGCCCGCTTGCTCCTTTACTCTTCATTATTACTTCGGACGTACTTGCTTGTATGGTTACTCGGGTGTAGGACAATGGTTTCACTTGTGGTTACGGGAGGGATGGACTGTGGATCCCTCTGCTGCAATATGCTGATGACACCATTTTCTTCATTGAGGGTGGCAGCGATGAGGCCAGTGGCATGGTGATCACTCTCGAGCTCTTTGGGGAGATGTCGGAGCTGGCTCTGAATACCAACAATTCCAAGGTGGTTATGTTTGGCCTTTCCGACGTGAAGGCGTGCATGTGCAGTGACGTGCTGAGAACAGCTTGTGCCCAACTTCCCCTACACTACTTGGGCATTCCTTTACGGTTGGCGGGACAAAGCTTGCAGACTGGTTACCGATTGTTGAGAAGCTGGATGCCAGCGGGAGTTAGGAGGTTGGAGGGCCTAATGGGTCGTTTTCTGTGGGCTAAGAGCGGGCAGGGGGACCCTGGCATTCTCCTGGTGGACTGGGAGACTATCACCCTTCCGAAGAGTGAGGGTGGACTCGGTATCAGGCGTCTCGATGCGTTAAATGAAGCCCTCTTGCTGAAGTAGGTGAGCAGGATTTGGAGGAGCACTGAGGATCTCTGCACTGCGCTTATTCGTCAGATTTACAACGTCTCTGCCTCTGCCCCGGAGGGCATCGGTCTTGGGCCACGCCCTTCGCCCTTTTGGAATGGGATCTTATCAGTTCTCCCTCGGTTTCGGGCTCTTTTCAAGCCAGTTCTGGGGAACAAGGAGTCCTTCACCCTCTGGAAGGATGATTGGACGGATGGTGGTGCGTTGTGTGAATGTTTCCCCCGCTTATTTGGTTCAGCTTCGGATCAGGAGGTCTGTGTTGCTTCCTGCTGGGCGGATGGCAACTGGGTGCCGTTGTTTCACTCTAATTTTTCGGATCATCGTTTGGAGGAGTTCTTAATTATGCTTGATTCCCTGAGGATCTTCGACGGCCCCTCGGAGATCGGGATCATTGGGTGTGGCATGGAAATGGTTTCTCAATCGGTAAGGCCTATAAGACTATTTGCAGACCTCCTCCATCGCGGTCGGCTGCGATTGCGAGGGACTGCAGGTTCTTTTGGGGACTTGGCCTCCCTGAGAGAATAGGCTTTTTCTTGTGGCTGTTTAGAAGGAAGAGGTTGATGATTCACGACCGTTGCGCTATGCTGATTGGATTGGTTTCGGACAGTTGCCTTTTGTGTGGGACCAGCATTGAGTCTGTTGAGCACCTTTTCTTCCTGTGTCATGTATCGGCGCCAATTTGGGTTGGACCCGGATCTGGATTGGGTTGATACGAGATCCCTTCATTCTTTTTGTGAGTCCTTGGTGGCCATTGTTTGGGCGGTCAGGCATCGGCCGAGAAGGATCATGCTTCGTCCGGTGGCCATTGTTTGGGCCATATGATTGTCCAAAAATGCCACTGCTTTTCTCTAGGCATCGGTTTTATAGGGAAAATATATGTGTTCAGGTGTCGGGTTTGTTAGATTCTTGACTTTTCGTTTGATTGTATTGTATTAGTTTTTTGTTTCATTTAATGCATTTAAGGGGCGGACACCTCCGAATGTTTCCCCCTTGTTTGGCTTCAAAAAAAAGAATACTATGAAGCACTGGAAGCAACTCCATCAAAGCACTCGAGCATACCTTTTCATTAGGTTGGCGTCGAGAGTGGGCATTGGAAATTGTGTGCAATATCTCAATTTCTCTAAAGTATAGGAACACCACAAACAAACCCATGAGTTAGCCTCTTGCAACCTCAAGGGTCATACAATAAATGACTAGGCATCAGGCCTATAGAATAAATGACTTGGATGCCTTCGAAAAGCATCCACTAAAAAGGGACGATGATGAGGATGACAATGGAGCTATCGAACACATCACATATGAATTATAATGGATAGACAATGGACTTCATTGTCAAAAGGTCCTTATAGAACATAACCAAGTCACATAACGAAGTCAAGAAATTCTTCAATTGTCATTTAAACTATAGATCACCAAACCTTGAGAATGACTCATGATTGGAGTTGGAATTTCGTACCAAGTTGATAATGATCAACGATTAGAGTTGCACTTTGGTACCAAGTTGACGCAAATCAAGAGGAAGAGATTGAAAATTTGAAATAATAAGGAAGAAGTATAGAAAGAATGCATGTCAAAAGCATTTCAGATGGAAGCAGTGGCACTCGAATTTTAAAAAGAGGGATACAAGAAGGAGATAGACAAAAAGGATAAGGAGATACGAAACCATGGGAAACTCAAATTGCATGCCACTATCTATTACTTACATAGCATGTATATAAGTAGACATTTTGATGAAGCATGATGTACCCCAGAGAAGCAAAACAATAGAACAATGGGTTAAGTGATCTAATTGCCATCAATCCATATATTTAGAATGGGATTTTTACCCGACAGACCCTATAAATTTTTTAAATTACTTCTATGACCTTTTGCACAATGTAATTACCCCATCGACCCTGTAAATTACCCCAAGAACCCCCACGAGCTTCAAACAGATTACCTGGAGGGTTCATGGGGTAAGAGTTGGCAAGTTTACGGGGTCGAGGGGGGAATTAGGTTGTTTCAAAGGTCATAGAGGTAATTGGCAAAGTTTATAGGGTCTGCCGAGTAAAAATCCCATTTAGAATTTACAATCTCACATTAACATACTAAGAAAACACGAACTGGACTTTAATAAAAGAAATAAGAAAAAGGCATTCAATGACTCAGAGGCATACTAAAGTAACCATGAACTAGAATCTTATAAAAGATCGAAGAAAGCAACATTCAATAACTCAAATTCAACATGGAACTAAAGTATCCATGTGCAGGTCTTCTTTTTAGAAGAGATACTTCTCTTACAATTACAGAGTGTGCAAATGCAGATTATGATGGATGTCCTAATGACAGGAAGTCCACTTCATGCTTCATTGTGTTTGTTGGTAGCTCATTGGTATCATAGAAGAGTAAGAAACAAACTGTTGTTGCTCAGTCTAACGCTGAATCAGAATATAGGGTCATGGCCCAAGGGAGTGCAGAAATGATGTGGGTCAAGTCTATCATGATTGATCTAACGATTGAGATGCCTCTTCCTATGCACCTCAAATGTGATAATCAAGCAACCTTGTTCATAGCTAATAATCCAGCATTTCATGAGAGAACAAAGCATATTGAGGTAGACCGTCACTACACTCGTGACTTGATCCAAAAAGGGCTTATTTCAGCGTCTTATGTTGCTTTAGGTGATCAGATTGCAGATATGTTCACCAAAGCTCTTGCAAGAGGTCCATTCATCATTGTTGTTCCAAGCTGAGCATGATAGATATATATGCTCCAGCTTGGGGGGGAAGTGTTAAGATTCTTATGTTTTGTCATGTTTATTTATATTGTTTATTTCTCTCGTCTCGTTTATGTAATTTATCCTTTGAGCTTTTCTCCTACATAAGAGAGCTCTAGGGTTAGATGGAATACAACTTTTCATTATCTCTTTTTACACGATCCAAGACCCAAAAAATGTATTCCGATACTCAAAAGTGATCCTCGAACACCTTTGAATCGATCTGTAAGTACACGAGATAATCACCTTCAAGCGTGTAAAAGTCGACCAACTAGTCGGCTCGACTAGTCGGGTCAGGCTGGTAGTCGACTCGACTAGGCCTAGTCGGTCAACCCGACTAATCGACCGACTTTTACATCAAGCTTTTTTATTTTTTTTAAGTACTAATATGCTAGGAAATTGCATCTTGTTGTACCCGCAGGTGTAGGAGTTTGTCTCTTGTCTAAATGTTAAACCAACTATGGATTTTAAACAAGTCTTTGTTTGTTTAGTGTGAAGGAGACTTGTGCGTCTTAGAATTGCTTTGTGCAGTCCACAATCATTGCTTACATTATGGAATTTATAACTTAAACAATTTTTAGAATACTGATGCAGAGTTTCTATGGATGACGGCAGAAGCTCACAAGAAATTGGAAATAATAGGAAAACCTCATATCTTAAAGATGAGGTATTGATACTTTTATGTTGTATTTAAAGTAAACACTTATACTCAATGTTATAAGTATGCTTAGTGTTATAGAAAATGTTTAGTGTTATAAAAATTGAAAACTAACTAATGACAGACTAAATCCGATTAGTCGCCTGAATGCCGATTAATCTTTAGTCAGTGACCCCATCGAGCGAGTACCGACTACCACTTGTTGCAACCTTGATCACCTTAACTCAACTTAGAGTCAAATTAAGGGTGTCCAGAAAGATGTCTCGACTCCAAGTCGGCTCGAAGATAGCTCCCAAGCCAAGCTCTGCGAGATAACGACTCAAGCTCAAGCCACACATCATACTTCACTTCCAACAAGGCAGCTCCCGCCACTTCGGCTAAGGACTTCACGAAACCAATCGAGCAAACACAGCCTCGAGTTGAGAACTATCCAACCAACACTCCGTTTAGGACAAATCAACGAGTGATTTACAAGAAAGGCGCGGTCTTTCCGTATCCCATCAATCGTCAAGCAATTATTCATCACCTAAAACAACACAACAGATCTTAAAAGACGGATAAGGAAAAGGTGTACCGGACTAGTGATCGTGTTGAGAACGGGCGAGAGCGAAGGCGCGAGGCACCGGTGGCGCGTAGCGCGAACCGCGACGGAGACCGATCGCCTGGAAGCGCCCAGCATCCTGCGCGGCGGATAACGCGAGCGGGCAGGAAGGATGAAGTGGAGCTCGCTAGAGAGCTAGGGTTCCAAGTGAGGCTCGAGCAGGACGACAGCCGAGTGGAGAACCGTGGGCGGGAGGGTTTATCGAGGGTTTCGGGGTGTGGAGGAAAGCAGAAGGTTCTAGACGGGAAGGACGTGATCGGGGTCTGGAGGCGGAGCGGCCTAACGTGAACCCTGCCCGTTTTTTCCCTGATTTTGAATTGTATTTTTATTAGATAAAATGATCTATGTCAACGACAAAAAAAGAAGGTAAATTTAAAAAAAAAAACTCAACCTAGGCATCAATTATCAACTAAAGACTTCACTTTCAAATGCGACAACAAGGAGGTATCCAGTAAAATTGGTATTAGCTTACTACTCTAATTGGGTGTGGGGATGGAGTTAGGATTTTCTTTAGGTGGAATTAATATCTAATCAATCAAAATACATATATAGGTAATTGAATAAGTACTATTGAATTAAATTATTTAGAAAAAGACGGATAGAGTATAAGCAAGAATACATGATTTCTTAAATCTCTCTGCAATGATTTTCACTACTTAATAATCATCAAAGATATTTTGCACAACGATTTTCTTTGTTATTTTCCTTCTCGGAGCAAGGAATTATACAACTATGAAACAATCCATTATATTTAATTAGAACAAGTTTGACATAAAGGTGTACGCTGAATCGGATTTGTCTAAACAGAATAAGTTTGATGTGTAATGCGTAGTTTGAGCCAAGGTCATAAAGTGAATATCATATATTATTTTCCACCATAATATAATAGAAACTATAAAGTGGCTCCTATTTTATAACATTTTATATTTTAATATATTATGCCATGCTATGTGGAAATAAATAAATTACAAAAAAATAATAAAGTAGCGGAAACTAAATTTTGCATATAGGAAAACTTAGGCCCCTCTATATATTCTGGCATGCATCGATCCAAGAAGATCGATGTGTGCTTCGACAATGCTGCATCAAGATCTCGCTACAAGAAAAATTGACATATGGCAATGAATAATTTGAATATTTATTGACATATCTTTTGATATTAAATATATACCAACAGATATTGTTTGTTGCAAAATTAGCTTTTATTCTTCTAGTTGGTGATGAATATCATATTCATCGATAAAGGTTCATATACCAATGACTTATATGTTGCTAAATTTAACAACTATTGGAAGTAAAAGTGAACTTATAACCGTACTATGTGATCCGTTCCTAGTAATGTAAATGAGTACAATACTTATTGCAAATTTAAAGAATAAAGTAACAAATACTATTTGTTGTTATATATTTAGGTACAGAAGATATGCCAACGTATGTCAAATTATTCATCACCTTAGATCAATTTTATTGTAGTCTCTATCAAAGATATATTGCGCAACGATTTTCTTTATTATTTTCCTTCTTGATGCAAGGAATCATACAACTAGTAAACAACCCATTATGTTTAATTGAAGCAGGTTTAACATAAAGTTGTACGATGCATTAGCCTTTTTCGAAATAGAATAAGTTTGGCATGTAATGTGTAGTTTGAGTCAAGTTCTTAAGGCGAATGTGAGCTATTATTTTCCACTGTAATGTAATAGGAATTAGAAAATGGCTCCTATTTTACATTTTATATTTTAATATATCATGCCATGCTATGTGAAAATAAATAAATTGCAATTTTTTAATAAAGTAGCAGAAACTCAATTTTGCATATAGGAAAACTTAGGCCACTCTATATGTTCGACATGTGTCGATCCAAGAAGATCGATGAGCACTTCGACAACGTTGCATCAAGATCTCTCTATAAGAAAATTTGACCTATGGCAATGAATAAGTTTGAATATCTATTGGCATATCTTTGGATGTTAAATATATATCAATGAGTATTATTTGTTGCTAAATTGGCTTTTATTCTTCTAGTTCGAGACTAATATCATACTCATCGCTAAAGGTTCATATACCGACGACTAATCTGTTGCTAAATTTAACAACTATTGAAGGTAAAAGTCAACCGATAACCATGTTATGTGATTCATTGCTAGGAATGTAAATACAATACTTATTGCAAATTTAAAGAATAATATATATTTAGGTACGAAAGATATGTCAACGGATGTCAAATTATTCATCACCTTAGGTCAATTTTGTTGTAGTCTCTTGTGTTGAGAACAAAAGGAACCATGACAAGTCAGATATAAGATCGAGGGAAGTCAAACGGAAAAAATGTCTACATGATTATTAATCAATACGACAGAATCAATAGTGATTTAAGTCTAAAAAATATGAAAAATGGAGATAAATGAAATATTGTTGTAGTAATAAGATAGAACCCAATACCTATAAAATTATGCGCGTTTTGTGACCCAAAGAGTTCTCCTTGGGTTATTTGATCTGTATGGAGTAGCCACAAGATTGACTTGCACAATGTGCATGTCATAGCATTAAAACCCGATAGTATTGTTGCTGATTGGCTATGATTGTCATGATCAATAACGCGACACAATCACATGGATGCAATCAATGAGTAGAAGTGCCATTGAATGGTATGCCGACGGTGGCTGTAAAACCCCGAAGTACTAAAAACACTAAAACTTCATTTCCGCCCTGATCCAGTACCCAAAATAGACGAATAAGGATTCTATCGTGTAGTTCTCTTCGAGAGCTTTCCAACGATCCCAAGAACTCAAAAAAGGACATTGTATGAGAAAGTTGTGTGTGATCTATGACGGTTTACGGCTTTTGCGCTGCAAACCGAGACATATAAAAGGGCTAAGTGGCTAAGTGAAGAGAGATTTTACATGTATGTTAAGAAGATGTTCTTAACGCATCGTGTAGTACATGTAAATCTTTGATAAAAATAAAAAAGTAGGAAGTGGTTGGACAAGCCCCAGGGTCGAACTCAAGAAGGCAACTCACTAACCATGTTGAGGATCTCATACACTCAATCCAATGTTTGATCACTTTTTGTTTATGTATTTTGTGGTTTCTGAGATGTTTTAAATCTTTATTTAATTTTAAATATTTATTTTTCAATTGATTTTAATTTTGCAATTTCTAAGTTTTTATTTTAGAAAATAAGTAAAATAAAGGCAAATAAAAAAAGGAAAAGATTTAATAATACTAATACATATAAGTAATGGAAAATTAAGGTTTTCAAATAAATAATATAGATAAAAGTACAATAAAGTATGAATAAATTGTTTTGTGATTTTTATATTTTGCAATTTTTTGTACGATTTTTAAGCAAATAAATATATAAAAAATAAACAAAAATAAAGTTCGAGAAGGGGAACAAGGCAAATTGGGCCTAACTTTGAAAATAGGTTTTTTGCTCAAAATCAAGGATGAAAGTATTATGAATATTTTCCCCTCAAAATATATTCAAAGTAGAGTGCAAAATACCTTTTTGTTTTGTGTTTTGATTTTATATTTTTTTTGCGATTTTGTAAGGATATTGGATCTTTTTGCGATTTCTGGTGGTAAACACAATAACTCTTGATGATATTAGGTTATGATAACTTTCATCTATGTTGGAGGCAGCTACCTTGTTTTTTTGTATTTTTCTAAGGTAATGAGAATAAACTAAAAATAAAAGATCGGAAGAATTCTAAAAAGATGCTTTTGATTTTTTTTAAAAACTTAAAAAAATAAAATAAAATACGAAAAAAATCCCTGACTACAGAGCAAAATCACATAACCAAGGACATATTTTCAATTTTCAAAATAACAAAAGATGTTCATGGAATAAATCAATAACTCCATATATTGTAAAGCATCTACATGCCACAAATCAACGTATTTTCCTATGAAACAAGTGATAGGTTCGACCTAATTACGATCTACAATATACTGGAAAAAGAGAACAAAAAAACATGCATTCAAAGAGTTGTTAAAGAAATAGGTCAAACAAAGCGTTGATTTCAAAAATTCACCAATAATAATTCACACATCAGAATATTGTCGACGGATACAATGTAGAGTTTTATATCAGCTTTCCAACAAAATGAATTTCACATAAAATGAAGTTCGAATGAATAATTAACAACTAAAATAATCCATGAATACAAATGCAAATGTAAGAACGAAATTGGAAGTCATAGAGCTGCTACAAAACTTTATGTAATTCTCTAAAAATACACGGGTGTAGTTGTGATTATCCTCACTAAGGCACATCCATCTACTCTTGGATGGTTGGGGCACACATGTAAAATTCCAAAATGGAGAGGGCATGTGCGAAAAACATCTACACTTTTGTTGGATGGCTAGGATTGGAAGGAGAGTGATGGATCCAACGGTGGTTGCTATGCACGACTCTCCCCCTCCATATTTCGTTTGCGTGGGATATAACTCGAGGATGGAGGTATGATGGGGACAACGATAACCACCATCAAGGCGCAGTGGTTCGAGCGGACATGTGGCGAGCGGTAGTAGCTTAAGGATGATGTGATCGTGCATGCCTTCCTACGAATGAAGGTAGCTCGAGTTTAGAGACTCAATCTGGAAGTTAAGTGCTCCACAAAAAATGGAAAGAATGGGTATGCTCTCCTGTTTGGTGAGGAAAAGGAGAAGGTCTCTGTCCACCACATGTGGCTGGAGTTGGACGGGGTTGCAAGAATATGGAGAAGCGGAGGTGGCGCGCATGAGATGGCTTGACGATGTGGGGATGAAGATGATGATGGAAAATTAAGGTGTTGGGTTGTTGCACTGCAACAAAACAAAAACTAAGGATAGAGTTACCTACAACAGAAAAGTAAATGGAGGTTGTGCATGAACTCGTGTGGTTCCGAAGAGCACACGATGGTTATGGCTTCAAGTGGTCGGTTGTCCACGAAGCTTGACGGAGAAGAACTCCATGTGTACAGTGGTGCCAGAACACCAAGGGATCTCGCTGGCTTAGCCCAAATCATAGTGGCGTCATTGACTACTATTGTCATGTTACAACGAAGGAGGATACACTGGAAGTCGGTACACTATCGGCGGATCCTTCAAAAATTTGAGCTCTTGTCTTTTTATTTCGGAGAGGAGGTCAAGAAGAGAGTTGGTGTGGCTAACAAGGTGAAGAGGTGGTCACCGAGGTGGTAAGAATGAGGGCCTCATTGGGGAAGTCGATGAGGTTAGAATGGGTCGAGTGTTAGGTTGGTTGTATCAAGTGAGGATGGGTTTTGATGAAGAGAGGCCCAGTTGACCTAAGGTCAACTTACTATAAAGAGGGAGAGAGAAAGAGGGAGCAGTGTCGAACTAATAAGAATTGAGCATTTGAATTATTTTGATTGGAGTGGGATGGTCAAACAAGAGGGGAATGGGTTACGTTGTCTAATCAATACTGAAGTGGAATGGGTTACATTTATAATGAAAACAGATATGGAACATATAGTAGAAGCCCTCAAAATAAAAAAATCAAAACATAAAACTTTCTCAAAATAATTTTATCCAAAATATTACAGAAGAAAGTTTTTCCAAAATATACTTAGAATTAAAGATGCAAATTTAAAATATGTTTTTAAGATATAAAATAACCATTTGAAGTTTTATAATTTTTAGTTTTATTTTCTTGTTAATAATAATACCATATAATATTATATAATAAGAATATATATTATAATATACTTATATATATTTTTATTGAATTTTAATTTTATGGAATAAAATGATAAAGATATATAAATATAAAATATGGGTCATGTTGATCGGTATAGAAAAAACTAGTTTTTTATGCTTTTTGATTTTGTAATTTTAATTGATTTATAATAAGAAACTATAATATATAAATAACAAAATAAATTGAAATCAAAAGAAAACAAGTTACAATGAAATCTATATAAAAGAAAGAAAGGGATGTAAATTATTGTACAAATGGGTCCCATAATCGACTTTTCACAAATGAACCATGATTACTCTCAAAATATTTTTAGAATTTAAAGATTTTCAAATAATGAACTTTAAAGTGTGTTAGGAATGAATTTGAATTCATATGCTCTAGATAAAAGGTAAAGCTGTTTCGATTGCCAATTATTTATGATGATATTTTATGGTATTTCTATATTCTTATATACATTATTTTTGAATTAATGTAAACAGAATCAATTGAATCAAGGTTGTATAAAAATAAGTACAAATGTTTGATGTTTGAGTATATTTATGTGTATTTATATTTATATTAACTTCCTATTTCCTTATTTATTTTTTGGGTTTTTGTTTTGCATATTTTTTGTAGTTTTTGAGTGATACAAAAGATGTATTTATTCTATGAGTACGAATTTATAAAAAAAACTATTATTAATGCATGCATTAATACGTTTGTCAGGGAATTTAGCTCAATTTTAGGTTTTTAGGTGCATCAAATATGGTTTCATCACTAAGCCACTTCACCCTTGAGCTTGCTGGAGATTCGCTGGAAACCCTCGCCGAGCTCCACCTCAGCCGACCTCTGATCGGAGATCCGAGGACACCAATTCGAAGAGCACGTTGAGGTCCTTCCACTTTTTGTGTGTGTTCCATGTGAGGCATGTCGAAATCATCGATTTATAGGTGGAGGAGATATTCGAGGAATGACCCCCAGAGGTACAGATTTTGATTTTTCGCCTTACTGTTGGGTTGTACATCTTTTGTACACTGTGTATTCGTAGTTTTTGCGTCAATACGAGATCCGGATCATTTAGAATTCTGCATGCAAAGTTGGATTTCACTACTTATCGTTGTATTGTTTCACAATTTTCAAGGGATCCATTGAATAGAAGAATTGGTTTGTATGTCAGATTCATCCTTATGATATGCTTTATTTATACGTGTGTGGAGAAGAAATTTTAGCATCAAAATCAGAGCAGCAACTCATTGTTAGAATAATGATCGATCAGAGAATTTGAATGATCGATTAATCATGATCAATCAACTAAAATGCATGATTGACCAGTACTGATCAATCAACCCAAACATGATGAATGATCAGTACTTATCGATCAGCTAGAATGTGTGATCGTTCAATACTGATAAGATTTAACTCAATAGCATTTTAATGCATAAAATGAGATGAAATTATGATACATATGTGTAGAACATTGTGAGACATCATTAGTTAATTTGAAATCTATTAGTAAGAAAAATTATGATAAGCTTTGGGTCATGAATGGAAGAAGAGAAACTAAGGGTTCTTGATCGACCATGTGAATTGACTAATCAATACTAGATGACATGAGTCATTGAATTAGTGAATATTAGTCATTTAAATAAGTCAATCAAGTGGGACCTTGTACAATTAAAACCTAAGCAGTTAAATGGGGAATCAGATTAGATGACCAGAATTCTAATTGAATAAGGAATGAGAATGGGTAGTTAAGTGTAAGAATGATCAATGTTAAATCTATTCCAAATCTGTGACGCCCATTAACCTTAGAATATAGATACTTAATAATAGCCACATCCATACAACGTGATATCACTCGGAATGGAAAGGAAGAAAGAAACAATTGAAATAAAATGCATGGAAAACACATTTGTATTCATGGATCCCAACAGTTTATACATAAACAATGATAAACAAAGTTCTCACCTTAGTGAATTACATGACTGAACATTTGAAATGCGGAAGCTGTTGATGAATATGTGATTCATTAACATTTCGGTCACATTTTATCTTAAGACCCTTAGCAAATACATGTAAATATGCATTACTATTCCTTTTTTATCAAAAATACATTTATGAATAATAACACATTTTTATGCAATAAAAAGATATAAAAATAAAAAAATAAAGAAATAAAGAAACTAGGCAGACTATAAATATGTATATATTGTACAGTATGACTTAGAAAATATGAATAGAGTCGTAAGATATATTTATATATCCAAACCCTAAAGACCAAGCCAACATGAGTTGGTTGACAAATAATAAAGTAGGGGGAGATAAGGCTGAAAACTAAAAAATAACCAAATCTATTTATAAAATATTAATTACATTTATTTTTTTATACATACAATCTTTACATAATTATATTTGACTCATATGTACATATTTTTGCCAAACTCTTCACCCTTGTGCAGATAAAAATATATGAGAAATTCTAACATGTATATGTGCCAATAAATCAGAACTTCAAATGATTACTTTATCAACTTCCGAACCTTATAACATCGCCATACGAACTCCAATTTTACTCTACTCTCCTTTAAAGTTCAAGATATAAAATTATCTGAAGAATGAAGATGGTTTCATCTAAAATGGAGTTCATTTGCAAAAGTCAATTTTTTGACTTAATGACAATGAGGTTTATGGGCTATTTAATTTATTATGTACATATTATTTATAGTACAACCAATTTATAATTTTTAATAATTTTCTTGATATTGTAGTTTATTTATAAGATAAAATCATTATTTAATATTTTAAATAAATCATAAACTCCTAAAATAGTCAAAATTGGACTACACTATATATATATATATATATTAATCTATGTGGATTAAATTATTAAAATCCACAAAAATGCATACAAGTCTTATTTATTATTATATAAATTAATAAAATATAAAAGTAGTACGTTATTTAATTAGATTATTCAATTAAAAATATAAATTCTATTTATAAAGTACATTATAGGTATATTTATTAGTATTTTAGTTAGGGGCTGGGGAAGCTGCACCCGGGGGTGTAGCTAACTAGCTGCACCCGACCATTTTTTTCATTGATTTTTTGTGTTTTTGAAATGAAACCTAGGAGGATTTAAATCACTATATATCACCATGATATCATACCATTTTCAACTACATTCGACATTTCTATCATCTCCATCAAGGCTATGATATTTTAACGGTTTCAGAATTATTGAAATTGGCCATATCTAGATGGGCATGCTAGGAGTTTGTTTTGCATGAAATTTGAAACACATATTCCACACAATAAACTAAGTAAATCCCCCACAAGTTTCCTTCAAAAAATCAAAAATCAATGAGAAAAATACCCGGGTGTAGCTAGTTGGCTGCACCCCCCGGTGTAGCTTCCCTTTTCCCTTTTATTTATATACCGTAATATATACAATATTTATATATGTAAAATATTCCATAATTTAGATAATTTATTTATCTACATTTTTATTTTTACATGTTTTCAAAATAGCTTTATTTACTATTTAGTCTAGATTTTACAAAGCATTTTGGGTTTCACTATGTAAACAACCCATCTTCATTAATTTATCCAACCTCCAATTAGTAATCAATCTCCATTCCAATCCATAGATCTTGCAGTCTAATCATTCCTAATCCACGTATTACCTTTAGATGGCCCTAGCTTCCCTCCAATTCTCCTATTTAAGTCACCTAAGATGGCGCAAAACAAAAAACTCTCTCGGTTCCAGTTCCAATTGACCAACATCCCACTTTCCAAGCCTTATACAAGACTCCTCAGGTGAGAGACGAGCGAGTTCTTAGTCCCACGAGGAAGAAGGAGGATTGGAGGAGAATTCCAAGGCATCTCCGGCTTGAATCATAGCCACATCCGCTGAGTGGAGCTTTGAGAAGTCACCACCTTGTCGAGCGAAGATCGGAGGTTCTTACAAACTTCAAATCCTAGGTGAGATTCATCCGTTAAATTCGATCCTTTTAATCCATTTTTAGGTCATTTAAGCAATGATTTAGATACTTAATCCCTTCATCTTCCTCCTGATTCCAAAAACCCCTTCACATTTGATATGATTCCTTGACAAAATTGAGTTGAAAACCAAGTCATGTGGCAGTACTGTTGCACAAGAATACCACGATCTTCTCCAGGTCAATTCAAGTCGAATCAAACCCATAATCTTCTTGCAGTATTACAATTGCCTGGAGCTAATCTCCAGGAGCATTTGGAGAAAGTATTACAACTTTTCCTTGCAACATTTGGATGACACTTTTGACATGAAGTTGTGCAAGATCTTAATACTATTTCAATGCCTGGAGCCCTAAAAAGAATTGAAACCTCTATCCCCGACTTCATCTCACAGTAGGTGAGCTCAAAGGACGAAGGAGACCCCCTTCGAGCCCTGTCTTTTCGATCCAACTGCTCGTATCGACGTCCGATAAAGTCGTCGCTGCCCAGAGCGATACTCTATCGTCGATGTTCTTCAATTGGCAAAGAACACCCCAATCACTCTAACTCTACAGGCATTCGACGCATGTTCGTGATGAACGAACTAGATCGTGCTTCATCAATCCAATCTGGTTTGTCCGCTTGCGAAGGGGTGGAAAATTACACACTATACCTGCCAGCTTCCAACAACTTACACGCATCACAGAAGTTTCTAGTATTTCCATTTAGGTACCTCCACATGGACCTAAATGCAAAAACACTTTTATTCTTCCAGACTTTTATTTCTATTGTATCCATATACTCCTTGTGACTTTTAGTCACTCTAGATACTCAAATTTTCTTTGATTTTTCTAGGGTAGTTACACAACTACCCTAACGAGGTTTTATTACATTTGTTAGGTTTCCCATCTCTTATTTGATTTGTTTTGACTTTTTAAAGATCATGCTCGTTTTGTGTTTTCTTTGTGTGTTTCTTCGAACTCGTTGCTAGATTTATTTTCTCATTTGACCTATATGGTATTATCTACGTATATTATATTATCTATACATATTATCACCTATAAAGTATATAGTAAACCTTTTTGCAAAATATATTCCCTATTGTGAAAATAAAAAGTCCACTTTCTTTTCTTTCACTTTAATTACTAATGAAATAGTACATCACATTATATTCCATCTACTATATAGTAGCATCATTTTTCATATTAATCATAAAATCGATCTCTAGTACCAATCATACTTCCTACCTCCTCGTGTTCGACCCAGGGACACTTACCTGGATAATATCAAGTGAATAGAGAGAGAGAGATTTTCTTATATTCATCTATCCACTCCTCTCTCTCTCTCTTATATTTTTTTATCACACTTCTCTTCAGAGTGCTACATCCGATGATACACCTTCTCTTTATTAAAAATGAGGGGGAGCGTTTATCAGCTATACAAAGAAATCTACAAGCGGTAATATTGTACAGCTCTATCAGTAAGCATGTACTCTGAACAATGCAACAACCACAAAGCCAAGTCTAGTCCCAAAGCCGCCCCTAACATGGCAGTACCATCAACACCGGTTGGATCTAGCAACACTGTATAATGTGCTAAATAACTAATCCATGCAGGATCAACCGACTTCCTAGGAAGTCAAATCAGTTGAGAGTGTAGAGATCAGCTTCTGCTTTACGAGTCGGTTGCATAGGAGTAGTGTGAGTCATCCTTTTTTCCTTTTTGAGTTACGTTTTTTGTTTTATTGATGAGAGGAGAAGGGGCATTTGTCCATTTTTTTACTTTGTGGAATGGGTCCCATAAGGACATCCTGACTTGTAGCCGGACATTAGACATTTTCTCAGGGTCTATTTCGCCAACACAAGTGCCGGGGGACTGAAGAACGCTCGAATGCCCTCAGTTAATTATGTAAAATTAATGTTGATTTTCATTGCAGTCAGACAAATTTAGATTAATAAAAAATCGATAAATTAATTATTCATCCAATTAAAGCGAGCGATCAATTTTTTTGCTTGGCAAGCTCAAGGTCGAACTCAGGGAGGCCATTGTATCCTTTGGTTCATTTATAGTCGATCTAGAGGTCAGGTTTTCAGAGAGGCATTTTTTGGTATTTTAAAATCCAATTAATGCGTGACATGCAATTTTAGCGAAGTTCGGGGACCAAAATGCAATTTACGATCGAATTAAGTCCAAAAATCCTCAAACTTGTCCAGATGCGAAATATGATGAAATTAAGCTACTATGATTTTTTTTTTAGAAATTTCAAATACAAAATGAATTAATTATGAATAAAATATGCAAGGAATGTGATCAACAATTAATTAATTTTAATAAAAATCAAACCAATTTATTTTCAGGAAATAAAATTATCTTAGATGTATCTAATGATTATCTATCAATGAAAAATTATAAACCCTAACACTATTGAGTTTACAGTCTATTAAAAATCGATTAGTCCAATCATAAAATGATTTATTCAGAGAAAACCATGGATGCAATTAATGTAATTTTTAAGCATAACGTAGAAAACAACTATTTTTATCTAATATATATTTTTTTGGGATTTTTTAGCTCAGCGAATAATTAAATATCAAATTAAGAGCATAAAAAGGGTAACTACGCAAGTTTCCTCCAAATTAATTATAATAAATAATCCACTGATCATAAAAATGTAAAATGCTCATTAGATAGAAAATGAGTTGCTCTACAATATGCTATTTTTTGGAAGAAAAAATGATGTGAAATGATTGCTCAAATAAAAGTCCAAACACAGGGGCCTAATGGTAAATATAGAAAAATGAACAAAACAAAAGAAAATGGCCCAATAATGTGCTTCTTTAATTACTGAGTAGTCCAGGGGCCTTGTGCACAGTTTTTCCCTCGAAGCACGTACGTCGTGCATGAGCTGGTCGGCAAGGGTGTATACGTAATTTGTGGGAATTCCAGGGGTTGGTGAAAGATCTCCACTTGGGCACGTGCAAAGCACATGCCTGCTACAAGCGCAAGTGCAATACGGGGAACCGTGGGGGTGGCTTGCAAATTCCACCCACCCTCACATGTCTGGTACGTGAGGTGGGGATGAAAGTGAGAAAGCGTATGACCTGAGGGAGCATGACAGAGGGGCGGGCGAAGAACATCGATGGTGAGGCTCTCGACCGCGCGACCAAGGGCACCGATGCTGGAGCGGACGACAGCCCACGCGCACGAGCGGCGGAGCACTCTATTGTGCGATCGACTGAAAAACATAGGGGAGTGCAGGTGGTGGCGTGAACTGAAGCAGGCCACCTCCTGCTACAGGAAAGGCGGTGGTCGAGGCTGGTCGGAGTTCTGACCGATTGAGGATGGAGTGGGTACTTGGCGGAGCCCGAACCTTAGGCGACACAAGCTCAAGGTCCAGGGAGGAGACGCGGAGCTCGAAGCAGCTGGAGGAATTGACCTGCCGGTGCGGATGACCAAGCGGCGACGAAATACTGAAGGCGATGGTTAGGTGCTGCTCTTAGAGGTGCAACCCAGGACAGGGGGTGGGGCATGTGGTGCTCATGTCCGATGAAGGATCCGAAGGCGATGGCGTCAAGGTGGAGCTCGGGTGGAGGTACAACGCAAAGAGGCAGGCAGAGCTAGTGGCGAAGGGTAAAGCGGGTTGAGGCGGGGGCGATGGAAGAGCGTGCTCCGAGTTGGAGCAGGTGTAACAAAGAAAAGGAATAGAACAACAGAGGAAGGGTATGAAGAAGAAGAAAGAGGAAAGCTAAGGAAGTGAACAAGAGAAACAACATAAGAAGAGGTATACCTGAAGTTGAGGGGTTCGTCGGAGCGCTCCGGTTGTCGCTCAACACAGTGGAGGTGTGGAGTTCAACAAGCTTCGTCTGAAGCTTGCGACGACGGAGGTAATCACTTCACCGGATCTTGCCCACAACCGAGGGGTCTTCGCTCTACATCAAAAGGTTGTCAGTTGTCACATGAGTATGTCAAGGGAGCTATCCCTTTCTTGCAATCAACAGCGGATGAGGTCGAATGGGTGTGTGTGCAAAGATTTATAGGTGATTGCAGGGTGAGAGAGATGAGTGGAAGGTGGGTGATGTGCATGGCATGGGGGTAGTTAGAGAGAGAGTGAGGGTGAGGGAGACATGTGATATGGATGTGAACGCACGCGAGGAGGAGATGCGGGATGAGGGGAGGTGGATGGGTCAAAGAGGGCTTGGGGGAGAGAGATGGTAATGGGTGTGGGAGGTTGCACCTCCGGTCATAGGGGAGAGGGTGAGCGGTTGCGGGTTGACCGCGCAATGCAGAGAAAGAGAGAGAGAGAAAGGGAAGAGAGAGATAGGGAAGTGAGGGGAGAGAGAGGTGCGATGGTAGCAGGTGTTGCATGTGAGAGGGAGAACGACGGGGGAGTGAGAGAGAATGAGGTGGCTACATGCGCGGAAGGGTGCGACCATGTGGCAGACAGAATAAAATAAATAAAAATAAAATATAAATAATAAATAAATATAAATATAAATAAAATAAGATAAAATAAATAAAAGTAATCAAATAAATAATAATAATAAGAAAAATAATTAAATAAATAAAATAAAAATAAGGGTGACACGTGTCTGCTCTAGAAGTTACCACGTATCGCTCACAGAAAATAAAAAATTAAATCAAAAGAAAAATAAAAAAGAAATAACAAATAGGGTCAAATCAAAATATGCTCAACACAAAAATTACTCATCTCGACGAGATCTACAACTTTTAGGATCGAAAATCAAAAGAAGTCATATGTACAAAAAGTATTTTTTAGGGGTACCTTATAGGTATAAAATACCACAATTTTATCTTTTGCAGATTTTTTATCATTTTAAATAAGAGAAAAATCAAAATAAAATTAGAGAAAATACAAAAATAATATTTACAACTTAATCTATTTTTTGGATTTTTTATAATTATGAAAATAAAAAGATAAATAAATTGTAGTTTGATCAATATGTACAATATACAATAAGGGCCCAAAATCCAAGTTTCATGTATGAACTCTGATTCTTTTGAATTTGGTCTTGTTCTGAAGGTAATTGAATGTGCATTAATTCGAAAGGGAGTAGGGGTCCATAGGAGATTGTATGAGAGAGATATTCATATTTTAATGTTCTTAGTCTCAAACTAGGGTTTGGATTTTATTGGTTAAGTTTACAAGTTAGTATTTTTTGATATTTTCCTTTATTAATGTTAGTAATTGATGTCCACATTTCATCATCTTTATTCTATCATTTTGGCACCAAAACCCTAGCAAATGCCTGTAAATACCCTTTATTTCATCATCTTAGCATTCATGCATGTACTTGTAAATAGTGTATAAAATACTGTAATTAAAGCCAAAATTACAGAATAAATAAAAGAAAAGAAAAAGAATAAAATATTGTAAATATTTTATGACCCAAAACCCCGAGACCTAGGCATCTTGATGAATAGGTCGACCAGGAATAAAGTAGGGGGAGAGATAAGGGTCAAATACCTATAGTATTTTATTCATTCTTTATTCATTTTGGGACCTATTTTTGGTTCCACTTTGTTGTACATCAAATAAAGAAACTTTGCACATGAAAGTTGTAGATAATTTTATAAAGAAAAATACAAAATTGATTTCACTAAAAAATAATGTACAGATAAAAAGTTATGGTCTGAATAAAAATCCAGAATCCCAACTTCCCAGACTTGTATCTCACAAATGAAAACTCCAAATGCAGAAAACTCACCTTTAATTGTATATAGAATAAAATAAGCTATATAATGGCGGTGGTTTCGCATTTGGCGGAGCTACGGTTTGAAAGTTGAGTTTTGGACCCCTATTGTATAGTTGTACTGATTAAAATATTCAATTTATTATTTATTCATTAATGTACATTAAAATTGGAATAAAACCTAAATAAAACTTAAAATAAAATACTTACATATTTGATACATAGGTATATTACCTATACCCATACCTGTACAATACCTATTTATATTTTATTAAGTTAACAAAACATATCAGAAAAATAAAATAAAAATATATTTGTGTATATAAAAGTATTTTATAATTTTATAAAATAAGAAATAAAAATAATAAAATTAAAATACACAGAATAAAAATAAAATACTAAAATATATAGGTATTATACCTATATTGGGCTAAAAAGTGAACTTATAAAAATATACCTAATAAAAATAATTAAAAATCATAATAAAATAATTTATAAAATTATAAACACTTTTTATTTTATAACCTAATTAAAATAATATTGTTTAATATTTTTTATTGATTTTTTTAGTTTTTCTCCAGGCTTTTTCCTGGTTGGTCCACGTGGACCAACTAGGGGGCAGCAAGAGTTGACCTTCGGTCAACTCTCTGTCCAACACCTGGATTGCTGTCATAAGTGAGTTGACCCTTCTTTCGCCCTTTTTTCGAGGCCGCCCCTTTCATCATTTGGTGTGGCGTTCTTCTGCAAAGTTCTTCCTCTACCATAGGGAATACACGCCCTAGGCTAACCTCGAGCATTGGATCAACACTGCACCCGTCATCGCCTCGTCTATCACGCCCGTCGACCATGTTTCAAAACCAGCCCCCTTCGTCCCTTCTTCCCTTGGACCGCCTTTGGCTGACCTTCAGACCTCCGAGGTACATCTGGTGGATTCCCGGTGACAGGGGGTTGATCCCCGATCTTGTCGAGGTGCAGCGGAGGGCCGGGGCGCGTCCCAGCCATCTCCGGCGGCTGCGCCGCCGTGAGGTCCCCACTATGGGTTTCTAACCCTCGAAGTTCATTTCTTTGCATTCTTTTTGCTTGTTTTTGTTTCCAGTATCCTTAGCTCTTATTTTCCCCCTTTTATTTCGGCTCAAAATTACTCAATCATCGCGTCACTACCTCGCCGAAGCAAGCTCCTGCGAGCCCCATTTTTTGCCAAAACCGCCGTCCATCGACCCACAGTAGCCTTGGGACCACTCTGCTGTTGTTGTGTATCCTCTTTGCAGGCCCCAGGTGCTACGATCCCCTCCTGGGGGTCACTTTTGTGAAACGTCGGGCAACCTGGAGCGTCCCCAACCTCCTCACGCCGCGGCGGACCTCTGGCCTCTCTCGGGCCATTTTGCAGCCGTCAATCAGTCGAGGGAACTTCCAGGAAGCTCGGAGAGGCATCGGAGGGGAGAGAGATGAACTGAGCGTGAAGATTTTGAAGTCCCAAATCCATCCAACCCGTGTTCTTCCGCGGTTCTTCCAGCGTGCCTCTGCGCCGTCCGATCGACGCCCGTTCCTCCAGGCGTCCAGCTGACGTCTGATTGAAGCCCCCAGCCACCGTTGATCTCCGTGCGGAGATCTAATCCCAGGCGTCGGATCTGAAGGGGTATCGCGACCTCTCGCATCGACACGTGGCATAAGTGACATCTTCTCGACCGTGCGATCCACCCCTTGATTGGGTATTTTGCGTATTTAACTCAGTCCTTTTTGTATTTGTTTAAGACTCTTTAAACTTTCATCTGATGCTTTAAACTTTTTGTAATAATTGCTAAAAGACCCCCATAGTTTTAGATATCGCATCTAGGTCCCCCGCCTGGCGCACGTGCCCGTCACGTGCGTCTGGATCTGGGCTTTTTGCAAAAGGACCCAGTGTGTTTTTGTATATTTAAGTTTAGTACTAAAACTTTCGTAAGTAGTTAAAAAATATCTGGACATTTTTCATTTCGGCCCTCGAGGTTTTCACTTATTGCAGTTGTGCCCCTGCCAGGTCACGTGTGTGAAGCACGTGCCCTCTGGCATTTTTGCAGGTGCAACCCTTGTACTTTTATGCATTTGCATTTAGTACAGAAGTTTCCTATTTCAGTTGTAATTTTTGTGGAAAAATTGCAGGCGTGCCCCTGACTTTCCTGAATATTACATAAATGCCCCTGCTAGGCCTTTAATTTGTGCTTGCTTTATCTAATTAATTAAGGCATCATTTTAACTCCAAAAATTCTCAAACATTAAACTTAAGCCCCTGTTAATTTGTAGTTCCACGCCCTATTTTTAGTTTTTGATTTTATTTCACTTTTATATTTATTAAAAATCAAAAACATGCTTTTTGCCTACTGTCTAGCCTAGAAAATACCAAAAAAATATTAAAAGACCTCGAAATATTCCAAAAAAAATCCCTAGTGTGTATTTTAACCTATTTTAGTGTCAGTCCAAAAATCACTAAAAATCTCAAAAGAAAAACCCTAAAAATTCGAAAACACTCAAAAACTTCAAAAAAAATTATAAAATCAAAGAAAACTCAGAAAAATATAAACTCAGTTCATGTTTCCTCTATATTTCATTATCTTTATTTGAAAAATAGCGTGGAAAAATTTTGTGGCTATTTGCTATTTTTAATTCTCATTTTATCTCCAGCCAGTAGCTTGTCCACTGTTTTGGTTTATTTCAGTGTTTAAAAATACCAAAAACATTTGTAAAAATACCCAAAAATCCCAAAAATAGTAGAAAACTGTTAAAATATCAAAAAGATTTTATTTCTGAATTTTTGGCTATTTTTGCATATTTTTATCAATATTCTATCTTCTCTTTTATTACATTGTGTTTATATTCCAATATTGAAAAAGAAAAAAATATATATAAATTATAAAATTATAAAAATCAGAAAATTAAAAAGCAAAATACAAAATTAAAAATTAAATAAAAAAGAAAAAAAATTAAAATTAAAAACCCACAAAAAAATCATTTGCTTGCATAGTGTAGACACACTTCACACTCACACACACATTTATTTGATCTGCCCTGTTTGCTCCCTGTGTTCGAACTCTCTACATACTTGTCCTATACATCTTTTGTGCAGAGTTAAAAATAAATTTTAACTCCATATTTATTTCTTATTGTTTGATCTATAGTGTGGGTTAATTGTTGACTTTAGTTGAGATTTAGTGTGGTCAACACACCGATTGAGTTCCCGCTTTGTGTGGAACTTAAGACCACCTAACTTTGGCTAAATCAGCAATACATACATTATATAGCTGATTTTATTAGATTTGGAGTTAGTATAAAATAGATACAAACATGTGAAGTTAGCTATTATACATATGAATATGTACAAGTGAAGTTGGCTTCTTATTTACTGCAAATATGCATGCTAAAATGCGGACATTAATTCTAAATGAATGAAAGAGAATAATGCAGAGTAACAAAAGATATGCAACTAATTACTAGGGAACAAAGCTCTAATTTCGATGTTTAGAGTGATGAATCACATATTCATCAACCCCCTATACTTAGACCTTGCTCGTCCCCGAGCAACTAAAATGAAATGCAAAAGTGAAATGATTTGGGTTCCATACCAAGGTCATGAATAAAAGGTGAAAATGGAGCTTGACTCAATAATGTCGCGGAAACTTAGTGGGAATTGAATTTGAGACCTAATAACCTTTAAGTTCCACAAGTCTCTATTCAGTTCACCTCAACAGTCAGGTCAGAACAAATCCTCATAACCAAATTCTGATGACTATGAATCTTACTTGTACCGTGTAAGTGAAATATATCTCTCTACATCAGAAATGACAAAGAAGCAACCTCCTCTAAAAAGTTAACTCTAATTCCCTGGTCTAGAAACTCTTTCCTCGAGGAGCGGGGTATTCCCTTCTAAGTTCTAGTGCAACCGGCTCAAGAAGAGGGGGCAGAGAAGAGAATGGATTCTGATAAGTGTAGTCACATATCCATGAAGCTTGACCAGTGTAGCCGAGTCTCCAGCTGCAGGCTTCCTTATAATGAGACATTAAAGCATATGCCTTGCTTATTTGACTATACAAATATACATACTCCGACATTCATTTTATTTTCAATCAGGATTGTCCCATTTTTTTGGAGTTTTTCCCTTTTCCCCTTTTTTCGAACTATATACGAGGTGCAACATGTACATAAGGAGTTTTCTTCTTGAGCCAGTAGACTATCCCTCTTTTGAAGCTTTATTGCAACCCACATCATCCCGTCGTTAGACGTCGATGCCACTAGAGTAGGTTGAGATGCACTACCCTCTCTAGAGGAGGACGGATGTTTCCACTCGTGTGCTACTCCAAGACAAAGGATTCTACCTCCTCACCACCTCATCAATGAACAGCTACGTGCATGGTATTTGTCCAAGTTAGGTCACTGTCTAAGAGAATCGTACGCATGTATGGAATATTCTACTTAGACCAATCAAGATGACATGTGAACATAGACTTGCAGACTCAATGAATTAAGTCACTCGACCTGAAAAATCTTAACTCCAGAACCTATAAGGTTCCTCTGAAATTAGGTAGATTAGGGTCAAATCAAATCCATCCTCAACTTCTATTCATAACTTGGTTCAGAACCCACTAACTTTTCACTTTGCATATGTTAGACATGTAAATGAAATGCAGATGACATGCAATTTAGATGAATGAAGTGCAAGACATACATTTTTTTGAATGCAAGGATGATATGCAAGAATAAATAAAAAGCCCTTTTTTTAAAAGTATACCTCCTATTTTACAACAAATTTTACAAAAGCATTATTTACAAGAATTATACAAGTGTTATACAAATTATACAATATACTATATAAGTATACATGTATTTTACAAAAATTCATTCATTTTTTTCTTCAAGTTTTACCCATCCCATAACTATTGCATATATACAAAAATATGCGAATAGTATGAGCTATGAGTAAAATATATATGTAATATATACACGCCCCCTATACTTAGAAGGTTTTATGTCTGCAGGGCATGAGAAGCGAAGAAAAGACATAGCTCGTGCTAAGTGTATGAGAGATAAAATAACAAAAAGTATAGAGGTCGACCTGCCCCCCTATACTTAGGCTATGGCCGCCTAAATGTAGAAGAAGATCAAAAATTAGAGCGGATGAGGTCAAGAGGAGAAATGTATGAGTTTATACACATGATGGCATCGGTCCCCCCCCTATATTAAGGCTCTGGTCAGCTTAAGTCTAGGACGGGAGTGATGTGAGAACCGATGAGATTTGGAGAATATACAGAGAAGGGAGAATGTACAAGAGTGGATGAATCTTCAAAGCTGCTGAATCTTGATGCTGCATCTTCATGGAGAGTAATCTGATGTGTCTGCTCTGTGCTCACTCTGCATGAAGTTGATTACCTTGACTTGGACTAACTGCTCATTAGATACTACAAAAATACTTCAACAGTTTCCCATTCACCACATGGTATTGTGCACCATCTGTGAGATTAGCTA
Organism: Ottelia alismoides; assembly: GCA_037367405.1. Classification (NCBI taxonomy): domain Eukaryota; kingdom Viridiplantae; phylum Streptophyta; class Magnoliopsida; order Alismatales; family Hydrocharitaceae; genus Ottelia; species Ottelia alismoides. The sequence goes on along the minus strand of JAZKJV010004821.1, from coordinate 62,191 downwards.
TCTCTACACTTCCATTCCCTTGCACTTTCTTAACAAAGGGACCCATCCACTTAGATTTGAGCTTCTCGTGTAACATCTTCAACCCGGCATTAAACAACCACACCTTTTGCCCAGAGACAAAGTCTTTGCACCTAATGTGCTGATCATGCCATCTCTTTACTTTGTCCTTATAAATTAAACTGTTGTCTTATGCCATGTTTCGGATTTCCATGAGCTCGTTCAAGTTCAAGTCTCAACAAAGCTTCCCTAGGTGACAACTCCAATTAATTTTCTTAATTGCCTACTCGGATTTGTGAATCAGCTCTGCGAGCAAATGGCATGTTTTGCCATAGATCATTTTGAATGGTGAAGTGCCCAATGATGTATTGTAGGTTGTCCTATAGGCCCACAGAACTTGATCCAAGAGTTGGGATCAGTTCTTCCTATAGGGGCGAACCAACTTCTGCAAAATACTCTTCATTCACCTCTCTATTTGAAACCTCTGCCATGCCATTGGTTTGTGGATGGTAAGGACTAGTGACTCTGTGCTCAAACCCATAGTCCTTAGTTAAAGATATCACATCTCGATTCACGAAGTGGCTACCCCCATCTGATATCAGAACTTTTGGTACCCCGAACCTTGCAATAATATGATCTCTCAAAAACTTACAGACAATCTTGTTGTTTGCGGTTCGGGTTGGGATTGCCTCCACCCACCTAGATAGATAGTCAACCGCCAACAAGATGTACTTGTGTCCTTGGTTGTTGGGAAAGGGACCCATAAAATCTATGCCCCATGCATCAAAAACATCGCAAATGATCAAAGGCTGCATGGGCATCTCATCTCTCTGAGTAATAGTCCCTCCCATCTTCTAACAAATTGGGCACGAATGTGCAAAATCAATAGCATCTCTAAATAGGGTCAACCAATATAATCCACATTGGAGTACCTTGTGAGCGGTTCTCTTCCCCGAATGGTGTCCTCCAACCTTAAGAGAATGACAATACGTGAGGACACTCTAGTATTCCTCCTGAGGAATACACCTTCTCCAAACACAATCTGGCCCTTCAAAGAAAAGGAACGGGTCGTCCCAGCAGTATCTCCTCGAATCCGACTTCAGTCGGTCAATGCTTCTCCTACTCCAACCTTGGGGATCTTTCTTGGAGACAAGAAAATTCACCATGTTGACATACCACCGGAGTGAGTCAATAACACAAATTGACTCGTCTGGGAAGGTCCCTCTAATATGCTCAAAATCAAGAGAATCCTTAAGTTCAATCCGAGAAAGGTGATCAACCACAACATTCTTCATTCCATGTTTATCTTTTGTCTCCAAATCAAACTCCTAGAGGAGTAAAATCCACCTAAGAAGATACACCTTCACGTCCTTCTTTTCCATTAAGTATCGAATAGATGTGTGATCAGTGTAGATTGTCAACTTAAAGCCCAAAACATGTGACATGAACTTCTCGATGGCCCATACTGCAATGAGCATTTCCTTTTCAATCACATTATAGTTCTTCTACGTAGGGTCTAATACTTTGCTCGCGTAGTGGACCGCAAATGAGATCCCTTCTCGGCATTGTCCTAACACAGCTCCTATAGCGAATTCTGAAGCGTCAGTAATGATCTCAAAGGGGAGAGACCAGACAGGAGCTTGGGATAGGCCAGGCACAAATCTTCATCTTCAAGAGCTCAAAGTCCTCCAGACACTTGTGATCTACAACGAACTCTGTCTTTCCCTAAGAGCTTAGTCAGTGGGCGGGCAATCTTCGAAAAATCCTGAATAAATCTTCTATAAAATCCAACATGACCTAGAAATGACCGCACTGACTTCACATTGGTAGGTGGATCGAGTTTCTTGATCACCTCCACCTTGGCAGGGTCAACCTCCATTCCCCTTTTGGAGATGACATGCCCTAACACGATACCCTCTGTCACCATAAAGCGACTCTTTTCCCAAGAGAGTACCAGATTCACCTCCCTACACCTCTTGAGGACTCGGTCCAAGTGCACTAAACATGTATCAAAGGAATCATCATGAACCGAGAAGTCTTCCATGAACACTTCTAGGAAATCTCCCACCAGCTCGGTAGATACAACGATCATGCAACACTAAAAAGTACCTGGGGCATTGCAGAGCCTGGATGGCATGCCTGAACGCGTAAGTGCTGAATGGACATGTAAATGTGGTCTTTTCCTGGTCCTCAAGGGATATGGATACCTTTCTTGGTTGTGGCATTCAGATGCTTGTAGTCGACACTGGCGCACCACGATGTGGGTACTTGTGTCGCGATCTCTACCATCTCCTCATTGGCGACCATCTGGATTCTCGACTTTTTCGAGACAACATGAAGTGGGCCACCTGCTAGAGAGGCCCCTCCTCGTGTCCCTCACCCGGTCAGATATGATCACGGCCTTTCCGCTCCTAAGTGACATATGATTAGCTTCATCACATGAAAGAATCTCATGTTAAGATCTAAGAGATGCTGAATAATATACTTGACCAAGGTGTTGTTGAGAACCAGAACGGTTCATGGTATTAGGGTTAGCCTGTACTTGGGCTGGGATCGAGGTAGATGGTGTAGACTGCTCTTCTCTCTATCTAGACAGGCAGTTGACATTAACCCGTAAGTCATGAATTTCAATCTGATAGGAATGAGGTGTGTCAAGTATCTACTAGAATTGTGAGTCCGTGGGACCAGACAAAGAAGGAAGTGGATAAGGCTGATAAGAAGAATGGGAAGACTGATCCTGTTGGCCGGGGTACTGCCTCTGGCGTTGCTGGTGTTGGGGCATCTGCTGAAACTGCAGGCCCTGCTGGCCCACCTGGTACTGGCCTTGTCGACCGTACTATTGTTACTGCTCCCGCTGTTGCTGGGGTGGCTGATATCCAGGGCTCTGCTGTGAAGGAGGTAGTGCAAAGGTGAATGTGGTGTTGTGAAAGGTCAGGGGACACTGGTAAGTCTGTCGATCCCCCGTACTTCCCTGGCTGGCAGGGTCCTGAGTATACTATTCTCCATTCACCTCCTAAACCGGTGGAGGCTCCTCCTGAACCGTCTCTATGGATGGGGGTTGTTGCTGGGATGAATGGGTGTAGGACTGGTCCTGCTTCCACAATTGGGGTTGCCCTGACACCAGCTGCTCTTGAACAAGGTGAACTCCGTATACGGGAGAAGAGGGTGCAGTCGTGACATGTACTTTATCTTAGATACCTTCTCGGCAAACTCCTCCATCTATCTGGGAATTTTGGAGACACTCCAGTCTAACTCATCGATCCTCCAGTCAATCCTCTCGACTATTGTAAGCTTGTCCGCAAGGAGTCCCATGCTAGGGATCACGTCTTGAGAGAGATCGACTACAGATGACTTTCCCCCTCCAGATGATAGTAAACTGGGGGGACTGTGTGTATGCCCTACTAGCAGTCTGTGAGCGGCTAGTCTCGGCCATTTGTTCGAGTACCCTCCATATGGTATCCGCTCCACGTGAAGTGTAGCTGCCTCCTCATGCAGCGCTCACTAAACCCTGCATCTCAGGGTTGAGACCGGTGAAGAATAACTGGACCAAGATGTTGTCATCTAGACCATGACAAGAACATTTCTGCAGGATGTCCTTATACCTCTCCTAGGTATCACAAAAGGTTTCATGGGGTAGCTTGGAAAAGCTAGTGATGTGTGTCCTCATCATGTTAGTCCTACTTAGGGGGTAGAACTTTTTCAGAAATAGGTCCTTAAACTGGGCATAGGTGTGGACTGTAATTCCCAGATTCTTCTCCCAGTCGTCGGCTTTGCCACCCAAGGCAAATGGAAGGGCTGTGAGCCTAATATAATCCTGGCTAATATTAGGATGTCTATGGTTAGCGCAGACGAGCTCGGTGTCCCTTAGGAATGCATATGGCTCCTCAGAAGTAATCCCATCATAGTGCTACAGTAGGTTTAGGAACTGCAGTTTCAACTCAAAATCGACTTTAGATTCGGTCGGATTTAAATAATTCCAAATTCTGTATTGTCCAGGGTTGTACGCCGCATCCATTGGTGGTTCAACCCCAACATTGAGTTGTCCTAGCTGAGCTCGAAGTAAGTCTTGTTGATGCTCAAATGGAGCGAGTTTGGCTAGTGTCATCCTCTTGGGGTCCTTGGGGTGTTCTTCTTCCTCTTCTTTCTTTTTCGGAGGTACTTTACTCGAATCTTCTTTAGGTCTTGGGTCAACAATGTGGTCTTGATTAGAAGATGATTTAAGAATGAAAATATTCTCACTGAGGCGAAGGTCTTCCTCGTTGAGATGGGAGGAGATAAAGGGAATGATTTAAGAGTGACCACCCCGAGAGTGAGTGATCCTAAACTCAAGAGGGTCATGAGTCCAGGTTGGCCCAAGTAGCGCCTAGACCTTGGAAGACGTACTTCTTGGAGGGTTAAATGAGAGATTCTCTAAGTTCGAATAAATATCCCCCAACCAGTCATCTTCGATGGCAGAAGAACCAACTAGAACATGATTTCCAATGATGCACTAGTTCTACGGTGCACGTAAATGTGCGGAGTAAACTCTCACAATATAAACACAATGCAAAACCCCCAAATTCACCAACTCAATACGAGAGGGTCGTAAAGGTTCGACCGAATTATCTTGTCAGTTTTAGTTGGTGACAAGTGCAAGTCTTGAAAGATTAACGAGATGTTAGGCGCCTGCATTTCCCTACTGACTGGCCCAATTCTTATGGCTAGTTGCACCCACTTTCAGCCAATATAGGAGTAAGTGTGGACCATAAAAATATGGCTACCTGTTATTTGAGGATGGAGCCATATGCAACATCCTCTAAACCTCCCACCATGTTAAGGAAATCCAGACCGTTTACCGGCTACCCGTAGATCCTCACTAAAAAGTGGCTAATAGTTTTTTTTGTAGAACCGGTAGTCTATATGAAAATCCTAGCTTGGCTCTATCCTAGTGCCGTCTCTCTCTCTCTCTCTCACTTACAAGTAAATCGGATAATGAGGGCTTTATGCACCCGTAAAACAAGGGTCTTTTTATTCCAATTTCTGTTTAATAGACCGACTCAATTCAGTCCCAATTTTAAAGTTAGGTTGTCACTTGAAATTTAATCTGAACACAACAAAGATCGTCTACCGTTCAGTCCCAATTTCCTTTTAAATTCTAAGTCATAAAACAAGAGAGGAATCAGAAATCAGAATGCAAATGAGAAACGATGATGCATGCTAAGAAGAAGGTATACTTACAGTGACTCCCAGCACTCTTCATGCATTATGCAAAACTGAATTTTAAAATTTACACTCAATGCATGCAGATCAAGAAAACCACACCTAAACAATTTACTATCAGCGGGAAGAACTGAGTTTGATTTGGCTAGGTAGTACATTGCTATGTATGTCTCATTAAAGATCTTAAAAGACGTGAGTATTCTAAGATGTGTGACCTAAACTACGAATGTCACATACAAATTTGAAATTAAACTACCGGGTGCCTATCCTAATCTTACCACTCAAGTCGAGCCCCACCTCACTGGAGAGTGAAACAGGCCCAACACACCACAAAATAATGTCCAAGTCCAAGTACACATGTGAGCTTCCGAACGACAGATGAGGTCGAATGGGGGCGTGTGCTAAGATTTTATAGGTGATTGCAGGGTGAGAGAGATAAGTGGAAGGTGGGTGACGTGCATGTGTTGCATGGGGGTAGTTAGAGAGAGAGAGAGAGAGTGAGGGAGGGAGATACCGGGTATGGGCGTGAACGCGCACGAGGAGATGACTGGGAGAGGAGGTTGCGAGATGAGAGGAGGTGGCTGGGTCAAAGAGGGATCGGGGAAGAGAGATGGCGATGGGAGTGGGCAGTTGCACCTCTGGTCGTAAGGGAGAGGGTGAGAAGTTGCGGGTTGAGTGCACAATGCAGAGAGAGAGAGAGAGAGAGGGAGAGAGAGAGAAGGAGGGAGGAGAGAGAGAGTGAGAGGGAAGTGAGGGGAGAGAGAGGTGCGCGGGTAGCAGGTGTTGCATGGGAGAGGGAGAATGATAGGGGAGTGAGAGAGAATGAGGTCGCCACGTGGCGTGCAAGGGTATAGCCACATGGCAGGAAGAATAAAATAAATAATAATAATAAATAATAAACATAAATAGATATAAATAAAATAAGATAAAATAAATAATAATAATATTAAATAAATAACTAAAAGAAAATAGGGGTGATTCGTGGCGGCTCCGCCACGTGTCACTCCCAAAAAATCAAAAAATAAATCAAAAGAAAAATAAAAAAGAAATAAAAAAGGGGTCAAATTAAAAGTGGTCAACACGAAAGTTTCTCGTCTCAATGAGATCTACAATTTTCTTGAAGTATCAAAAATCAAATGAAGTCATTTGTACAAAAAGTATTTTGTTGGGGGTACCTTGTAGGTATAAAATACCGTATTTTTATCTTTTGTAGATTTTTTGTCATTTTAATTAAGAGAAAAATCAAAATAAAATTAAAGAAAATATGAAAGGAATATTTACAACTTAACTATTTTTGGATTTTTTTAATAATCAAGAAGATCAGAAGATAAAATAATGGGTAGTTTGGTCAATATGCACTATATACAATAGGAGCCCAAAACTCATGTTTCACGTACGGGACTCCGATTCTTTTGGATTTGGTCTTTTTTGAAGATAATTGAATATGCATTAATCCAAAAGTGAATAGGACTCCATAGGAGACTGTATGAGAGAGATATTCATATTTTAAGGTTCTTAGTCTCAAACTAGGGATTGAATTTTATTGGTTAATTTTACATGTTAGTATTTTTTTAATATTTTTCCTTTATTAGTTTTAGTAATATATACACTACATAGTTGATTTTATTGGATTTGGAGTTAGTATAAAATAGATACAAATAGGTGAAGTTAACTATTATACACGTGAATATTTACAAGTGAATTTGGATTCTTATCTACTGCAAATATGCATGCTAAAATGCAGACATTTATTCTAAATGTATGAATGAGAATAACGCATAATAAATAGAGATATGCAGCTAATTACCCATGAACAAAGCTATATTTTCAACTTTTAGAGTGATGAATCACATATTCATCAGGGGCCTCAACGCGGTTTTCGATTTTCTCGATCATTTTTCTTTGTTTCTCATGATTTCATGGAGCCTAAGAGTGAACACATGTTTTATTAGATGACTAATATAGCACATAATACCCTAATCCATACTTACGCATAAAATCATATGATTTTGGAAAATCAATCAATTCTTACGCTAGAACGATCTGCTTAAGGTAACGGTTTTATCGCTTTTTGCATGCATTAGAATTAGGTTTTAAATTTTACGTGGATGTCTGGCATGTTTTGGAGACAAGTATGATTTCTATCCTTGCATGCATCATGTTTTCGCGTTGCATTATATGATTTTCCCCTCGTGTGACATATTTGTCACTAAAAAAGAAAAAGCGAACGCCCACTAGTTTTGTTGAAAAATAATAAAAAAGTGAAAACCATAAAACAAAAAAAACTTTTGAAACTTCAACAAAAAATAATAAAATAATTGGACCTAGTTACTTTGGGAGAACAATCCCCCCATTATTGCAGGTACTTATCTCCAAACAGGCGGGTGAGGACGTAACTCTAAGGATTAGAGTAAAAAATCTCTGGACTTATGCCCCAAGCACCCGTGTAATACCTTTCGATATACGGTCGAGCTGCAAGCACTTACCTCTGACCATAGAGAGTCGTTTTAGTGTATTCCGTTTCACATTTCCCTTTAGGACTGATATAACCCAACAGCTTGAGCAGATGGTTCCATTGTTTGGGGGAGTATGAAGACACACGCTGGGTGACAGGGAGACACCACTTGTGAGTCTACTTAAAATAACCGCTTGAGTCACCTAACTTTAAAATTTAAAATATTAACGACTAAACTCTTACGACCATTATTGTGTGAAGTTGGTAAATTGGGGGTTGCTATTGTGTTTGTTTGTGGTGTCATGGTGTGTATGTGACTTTATGTCTGACACGCCTTCGTTATGTCTTTTGGATTTTGATATTATGTTCATATCTCGTGTCTTTTAACATCGAAGATGATGATCGACGGCCTTTGTAAAGCCTTGAACTTGGCATATCTCGGATCCTATATAATAAGATATGGCTCGTCAAGAAGAAACCAACGGAGTTTGTTTCGTGTGAATCGGACTTCGTTTCGATTTGTTATGATTTTCGGAAGAAAGAGAAGGAGGTGTAAATTGTCATTAACTCATAATGACTGTCATTAAGACTAATTAAGCATGATTAAAGAAACTAATGTCGGATTGAAAACCGTTAATGACCATTAGATAATTAGCAAAAGATAAGCGTAAGCCGCAAAAGTTAAATCGTGATTAGTGAAAGTTAATCACGATTAGTGTTAATTAAGCGTTATTAACGAATAGAATTCTCTAGGATGTTCTAACTTAAGCCTTAAGTTTTGGATAAGACTTGGCCAAAACTATGGGCAAAAACCATGGGCCGCTAACCAAGGTTAAGGTCCAACCATGGTTTTCTAACCATGGTTAGTGGTTTTCTGGAGCCTATAAATACCCCCCTTACCCATTCATTCTCCACAATTTCCAATACCACCACAACCCCAAGGGCTATGGCCGAGAGGTCGGGAGGAGGAATCGGAGGCGAGGAAGGAGCACTAACGAAGCGCTGCCGGGAGAACGAGGAGGAGGAAGGTACGATCATCTCTTAGTTTGCTTAGTGAGCTAGGTTTTCGATTCATGTTCTTTTTTCAGTTTGGTTTTCGATTCATCTTCTTTCAAATTCGTTTTCTGTTATGGTATGAGGAGAAATCTGTGTAACACCCTACTTAGGTGCGGACGACTGTGCACGTCAGTGAACCCTGTGATTCGTCACACTTTCACTCACCTAAGACGCATGGTGTCCACCGATTCTCCAAGCTATTCTTTATTTTCCGTTTAGTTATTTTAATGGAGAAATATGTGTAATACCCTACTTAGGTGTGGGCGGCTATGCACGTCAGTGAACCCTGTGATTCGTCACACATTCACTCACCTAAGACGCGTGGTGTCTACCAATTCTCCATCTCTTGTAGTTTGGTTATATCCTTTCAGTTTCCTTGTTGTTTTCCTCTCGGTGATTTTATAGAGGAAACTCTTTCTGTTTTTCTTTTAAAATATGTCCCGATATAAGGGGAAACTCTGCCGAAATTTTCATAGAAATATGTCCCGATATAAGGGAAAACTTTGCCAAAATTTTCAAAGAAATATGTCCCAATATAAGGGGAAACTCTGCTGAAATTCTCCTAGAAATATCTTCCCGTATAAGGGGAAGCTCTGCTGAAATTTCAAGAGAAAATATGTTCTTCGTGTTCTTCGTATTCTTCGTGTGTTCTTCGCGTTCTTCGTGTTCTTCATTCGTTCTTCGCGTTCTTGGCACGTTTTTAGCGTTTTTGATATGAAAATGAAATTCGATTATTTCAGAAGCCTTAAATCATCCTTTCTAAAAATGAAACACGATAAAGCACCGCATACGCGAGAGAGAGCTCGATTAGGTAACGAAATCGTTCCTTTTGCTGTTGGGTTTTCATATGAGATTTTGAAATTCCTGATTTTATGTTCTTCGCTACGAAGAACCCTAGGTTTGGTTATTTTTAAGATAATATGAAAAGTTGCTTTGTGATTCTCGCTAAAATAAGGTTTAAGTATCGAATTGATGCAATGACTTGAAAAGATAGGGGTTTGGGAGTTATCATAAGTATAAATATGAGTGTATATAGATATGAATTAATATATATGTGGATCTATACTCAATATTGAAGAATATACAAATTGAAGGCCTAACGAAAGAATTACATCATAGGATTTGATGTGTATTAAGTTGGATCCTGAAAAGGACTGTGTGTGCAACCTGTAGGTTTGTCGGAAGGAACTCGTATTAGCGTGGCCCTATCTTGGTGGTACACAATTGCCCTGTTATGATAAGTACACACGAAATAAATAATTTGCAACGTGTGGTACCATGTGCCAATATCTTCGAGTTGAACGACGGAAGATGTAGTCGTGTCATGTGGAGGCACGGGTGGTTGAATAGCGACTGGGTCCCGATAACACGTATTTAAAGCCTATAGGTTATATGATTAAATGTTAGCCTGAGGTTTTAAGCAACCGAGTCCTCGTGGACGGTGTGCTCCTTCGTTCGTCAGGCCGAAGGCTTGAGACCCTGATTAATAAAAGAAAAGGAAATTGTAAGGGTAGTATTGAAGGATTAGTTGAGGCGACGTACGACAGCATAAGCTTACCAGATCAACGCAATCTCCGATCCCGAAGTGTCCATAGCTTCGGATTCCATATAGAGGTGAGGTAATTCCCCAGACTAGTCCCTGACGTGGAATAAAAAGGAATAAGAATTAAATTAATGAGAAGGAATGAAACTTTTTGTGATAACAAGTTTTGAAAAATTACACAATTTGTTTGCTTTTCTCTTCTTCGTTACATAGCATTTGCTAATTGTTATCCTACAATTTATGAAAAACCCCAATAAGTATCGGTGAGCTATCGAAAGGACTTTAATAATCGAGCCAACTAACATAGTCATCCGGCCAGCCACAGTATCTTTATTCTGTAACGTAGTTAGTAATCTTTTTGTGTGTTTCCTTCCAGTTGATGTACATGTAAATGATTATAGTGGGATAATGTATCATGTGAACTTTATTTTATGAATGGAAAAGTGTTTGAAATACTTCCTTCTGAGTATTTTTAATTGGAGTCTGTTTCTGAATATTAGTTGTGATTGCTGAATAAATTATTGCTGAGTAACCAGATCCGGATATGGGAGGATCCGACGACCCGAAAATTGGGGTCGTGAAAGTTTGGTATCAGAGCCAGGTTACTTCGATAATTTATTTAGTAATTGACAACTATGAGCGTTATTCGATTAACTAAGGTTGTCTTAAGATCATTTGATTTTAATAAGTGACTGTAATAACATTCACAAGTCATTGTCCCTTATGTACATCATGCTAACACATATAGGATGTGACTTTTGGCCTTGATTCATCACAGGATCATGGCAGACCAAGACGTGTCTAGATAATTAGCGGCTATGATGACAATGCTCCAAGACATGGGGCAAAGGAAACAAGCATAGACGAGGCTCAATACACAAGCTGAGAGACCCGAGGCATCCAAACTTGTGGATGCTAGAGTTGAGGGTTCTATCCTTGAGGAAGAATCGAGTTACCATCCTTCCACTGAGTCTGCTCCGATCCCAGATGAAGGAGGCATGGAGAAGGCCCTTCTTAAACATCAAAAATTACTTGACAATTATCGAAAGGGAAAGATTCCTCAATTCAAAGGTATAAAGACACCTACCGCGGCTGAATTATGGCTCGATGACGTTAGTAGGATGTTGAGGATAATACATGCACCAGTTGACACCTGTGTGTACTTTGTTGATTTCTCCCTAGTAGATTATGCACGATGATGGTGGAGAGCAATTTCTAAGAAATTAGCAGATCCTGTTCCATGGGATATCTTTGAAGAGAGATTCTGAGCTCACTTCTGTCCCTCCCATTGGGAAGAACTAAAGGGGAGAGAGTTGGCTTCTCTTAACTAGGGTTCTAAGACTATACGGGATTATCATATTCACTTTACCGAGCTACTACGTTACTCCCCAGCTCTAGAAGCTTCACCACAAGACTTTCGTACCAAATTTGTTAGCAGTCTTCAGGGAGATCTGAGAGAAAAGATTGCGGGTTTTAGAGCTACAACCATAGATGAAGCAATGAACATCGCCTCTCGTATTGAGATGGAGAGAGATGAAAACCGTCAAAGAAGAAGTTTCCACTTTAATGGTAGACCATCCAAACGCAAGGCAATTATAACCGTAGAGATCGTCGCTATCATCTAGCCGGTTCCAGTATAAGCTCACGACAGACCTTGGGTCAGAAATTATCAGGAAGAGGGGGTTTCTCTAGACCTCCACTATACCCTCGTAACTCAGCATCAGGAACTAGTACCTTTGTGGTTGGGTCTTCAGCTCAGACAGGAATACGTGCATGTTATCATTGTCATCAAGAAGGTCACATTAGGAAATATTGTCTGCAGTTGAGAGGTTCAAGGTTTAAACCAACTCCAATTGACAACATCCACCCCGAACAATGGAGCAATGCGTGGAGGAAGACATGGTAGAGGTCGTGGCTCATAAGGAGCATCTTCTACATAGCAACCACTACAAAGTGTTGCGGTTTCTAATTTGCATATTCCTAATGGCCAGCTCAATGCAATCACTGAAGAACAAGCCTATAATTCAGGCACGGTCGTACGAGGTACCATTACTATTCATGGCTTTTCAGTACATACCTTGTTTTATTCAGGTGCTTCACATTCATTTATTGCTCGACGTATAGTACCTACTTTGGGTAAGGTACCAATAGAAGTACAACAATCCTATCTGATCAAGGGACCAAGAGGACAAGTATTTATAATATGAGAAATTCTAGATGATTATGTAGTACTGATAGCATGACATCAGTTACCTGTTTCCCTATTAATTATTGAAATGGATGATTTTGATCTCATCATGGGGATGGATTGGCTAGAAAGGCATCATGCATGCCTTGATTGTTTCCAGAAAACAGTAACTTTTCACATTCCTAACTCGATAGAGTTCTAGTTTATTGGAAAGACATCCAGTGATGATGTCAAATACATCTCTATTCTAAAGGCTCAACAACTATTAGAACAAGAGTGTCAAGGCTATTTAGCTTATGTATCCACTACATCGGGGTCAGCTAGAATGATAGAAGATATGCCTATAGTGTGCAAGTTTCCTGATGTATTTTCAGAAGAATTACCTGGATTACCACCTGAGCGAGAGATTGAACTTGAATTCTCTTTCACACCTGATACTCAACCTATCTCTATTCCTCCATATAGGATGGCACCGGCGGAGTTACGGGAGTTAAAGGTACATTTACAAGAACTGTTAGACAAAGGCTTCATTCGTCCTAGTACTTCACCATGGGGTGCACCTATTTTGTTTGTAAGGAAGAAGGATGGGTCGTTGCAGTTGTGCATTGATTATATACAGCTAACAAGAGGACAATAAAAAATAAGTATCCTCTACCAAGAATAGGTGATCTCTTTGACCAGTTATAGGGTTCGACTGTGTATTCCAAGATTTAAGATCTTCATACCATCAGTTGAAAATTAAAGATATAGATATCCACAAGACAGCTTTTCGAACTAGATACGAGCATTATGATTTTTCAGTTATGCCTTTTGGACTGACAAATGCCCCAACGACATTCATGGATCTCATGAATCGAGTATTCAGGGAGTTCCTAGACCACTTTTTAGTAGTCTTCATTGATGATGTGCTTATTTACTCCAAGGATAAGTACCAACATGAACACAATCTCAGGAAGGCACTCGAAACACTACGGAAGAACAAACTGTATGCTAAATATAACAAATGTGACTTCTGGTTGACTGAAGTATCCTTCTTTGGTCATGTTATTTCATAGGCAGGTATATCGGTTGATCCTGCAAAGGTTAGTGCGGTGATAAGTTGGGAACGCCCGAAGACTATCACAGAAATACGATCTTTTCTGGGTCTAGCTGGGTATTATAGAAGATTTTTGAAGGACTTTTCACAAATAGCGTTACCAATAGCTAGGTTGACTCAGAAGGAAGTCTCATTCATATGTTATGATGCATGTGAAACTAGTTTTCAAACACTGAAAGAATGCTTAACATCTGCATCTATCCTTACTCTACCCTCTGGAACTGAAGGATTTATATTATACTCTGATACATCTAAAGAAGGACTTGGGGCAGTTCTTATGCAACATGGTAAGGTAGTTGCTTATGCATCATGACAACTCAGGACACGTAAGAGGAACTACCCAACACATGACCTTGAACTAGTTGTTGTAGTCTTCGCTTTAAAGATATGGAGACACTACCTCTATGGCATTACTTTTGAAATCTTCACCGACCATAAAAGCTTGAAATACATATTTGATCAGAAGGAGCTAAAAATGAGACAGAGACGGTGGCTAGAGTTGTTGAAGGATTATGATTGCACCATCTCCTACCACCCCGGTAAAGGGAACGCCGTAGCAGATGCCCTCAGTAGAAGAACTTATTTAGCTGGATTGGTGAGTGCTGTCAATTTCTGGGGTTTACTATTAACGTTGAGTGAATGGAAACCATTTGATAGTAGTGCCGATAGTATACTATTTCTCACCGATACAAACTATAGATCTGGGATAGAATAAAGGGCAGGAGGATGATCCAGTCCTTAAAGACTTAAGACAACAACTTAAAAAGAATGAGATAGAGGGATTCCAGATACAAGATGGGTTACTATATAACCATCACAGAGTTTGTGTACCAAGCACATCCGAACTTAGGAAAGACATCTTACGGGAAGCACATTGCTCTAGATTATCTATTCATCCAGGAATTACGAAGATGTATAAGGATCTTCATTCAAATTTTTGGTGGTCGGGAATGAAGAAAGATGTTGCTGAGTTTGTGAATTCATGTTTCACTTGCCAACAAGTAAAAGCTTCACACCAAAAGCCACAAGGATTGCTACAATCCCTCCCTGTACCTTAATGGAAATGGGAAAACATTTCCATGGACTTCGTTACTGGCTTACCTCAGATGACTGGTGGTAAAGATAGTATATGGGTTATAATAGATCGTCTGACCAAGGTAGCACACTTTATTCCAATAAGCTTATCTTCCACTTCAGATCAGCTTGCTGAGTTATATATTACACATGTGATCCGCCTCCATGGTATCCCATAGAAAGTAGTTTCCGATCGAGATTCACGATTCATCTCACACTATTGGGAGAACTTCATGAAAGCCTTAGGCACATAATTATGCTTGAGCACAGCATATCATCCACAAATAGATGGTCAATCAGAACGTACGATTCAGACTTTAGAGGATATGCTAAGAGCATGTACCTTAGAATGGAAATGATCATGGGTGAAACATTTGCAGCTTGCAGAATTCACCTACAACAATAGTTACCATACAAGTATTGGCATGGCACCATTTGAAGCACTATATGGGCGTAGGTGTACTACTCCTTTGTATTGGCAAGAGGTCGGGATAAAGAACCTTTACGATTCAGATAGACTCCATGCGACATGGGAAGCTGTAGAGCTTGCTCGAAAAAGACTAATAACTGCCCAGAGTCGCTAGAAAAGGTATAGTGATACCAGGCGAAGAGACCTTGAGTTTGAGGTAGGCGACTTTGTATTTCTCAACATGAATAGAGTTCAGAGGTTTGGCTTGCGTGGGAAGTTGACACCCAGGTTCGTGGGTCCCTTTGAAATTATTCAACGGATTGGGAAAGTCGCATATAGACTTGCACTTCCTCCACATCTTTCGGCAATACATGATGTTTTTCATGTATCAAATCTGAGAAAGTATATTAAGGATCCTGAGCATAAGATAAACTACGATGATCTGCATGTTGAGCCAGACTTGACATACCTAGAAATACCTGTGCAAATACTAGACAGGGATATCAAGAAGTTGAGGAATAAAGAGTTACCTCTAGTTAAAGTGTTGTGGTGCAAGCAAGAGTTTGAAGAAGTCACATGGGAACCTCAGGCAGAAATGAGAGAAAAATACACATATTTGTTTGAATGATAACACTATGTATTATGCGTATCTTCATTATAAATGAAATGATGTTCATTCTCTTTAAGGTTGTTATGATTTCGATCTTCTTTAAGGTTGTTATGCATGCATTTCTAGTCTCGAGGACGAGACTTCCTTTAAAGTTGTTATAATTGTAAAGCCTTGAACTTGGCATCTCTCGAATCCTATATAATAAGATCCGGCTTGTCAAGAGGAAACCAATGGAATTTGTTTCGTGTGAATCAGACTTCATTTCCATTTATTATGATTTTCGGAAGAAAGAGAAGTAAGGAGGTTTAAAATGTCATTAACCCGCAATGACTGTCATTAAGACTAATTAAGCATGACTAAAGAAACTAATGACGGATTGAAAATCTCTAATGACTATTAGCGGACACTAATCAATAGTTAGTAAAATATAAATGTAAGCCGCGAAAGTTAAATCGTGATTAGTGAAAGTTAATCACGATTAGAGTTAATTAAGCGTCATTAGCGAATCTAGAATTCTCTAGAATGTTCTAACTTAAGCCTTAAGTTTTGGGATAAGACTTGGCCAAAACCATGGGCCAAAATCATGGGCTGCTAACCATAGTTAAGGTCTAAACCATGGTTTTCTAACCATGGTTAATGGTTTCTGGAGCCTATAAATACCCCCTACCTGTTCATTCTCTACGATTTCCATTACCACCACCACCCCAAGGGCTAGGGTCGAGAGGTCGGGAGGAGGAATGGGAGGCGAGGAAGGAGCGCTAGCGAAGCATTGCCGGGAGAACGAGGAGGAGGAAGGTACGATCCTCTCTTAGTTTGCTTAGTGAGCTAGGTTTTCGATTCATGTTCTTTTTCCAGTTTGGTTTTCGATTCATCTTCTTTCCAATTTGTTTTCTGTTATGGTTCGAGGAGAAATCTGTGTAACACCCTACTTAGGTGTGTACGGCTATGCATGTTAGTGAACCCTGTGATTCATCACACTTTCACTCACCTAAGACGTGTGGTGTCTACCGATTCTCCATTGCTTATTGTTCTAATTCTTTCTTTTCCGATTTTATAGTTATTTTGATGGAGAAATATGTGTAATACCCTATTCAGGCGCGGGCGTCTATGCACGTCAGTAAACCCTGTGATTCGTTACACATTCACTCACCTAAGACGCGTTTCTACTGATTCTCCATCGCTTGTAGTTTGGTTATATTCTTTCAGTTTCCTTGTTGTCTTCCTCTCGGTGATTTTAAAGAGGAAACTCTTTCTGTTTTTCTTTTAAATATGTTCCGATTTGAGGGGAAACTCTACCGAAATTTTCATAGAAATATGTCCTGATATAAGGGGAAACTCTACCGAAATGGTCATAGAAATATATCCCAATATCAGGAGAAACTCTGCTAAAATTTTCCTAGAAATATCATCCCATATAAGGGGAAGCTCTGCTGAAATTTCAAGAGAAAATATGTTCTTCGTATTCTTCGTGTTCTTCGTGTGTTTTTCACGTTCTTCGTGTTCTTCATTCGTTCTTCACGTTCTTAGTACGTTTTTCAACGTTTTTGATACAAAAATGAAATCCGATCGTTTCAGGAGCCTTAAATCATCCTTTCTGAAAATGAAACACGATAAAGCACTATATATGCAAAGACCGCCAGAGCTCGGAGGAACGACAGGTCGAAGTTCGTCAGAGTGTTGTTCTTGCTTGTTCTTGCAGAGCCCCTCATCGCCGTTCGATCAAGAACATTGGTCTAAATCTAATCTGGACTGTTGAATATCTGCGAAGGGGTACGCGAAGGAGGCCGCACGATTAGACACGTGGTGATTTTAGGATGGCTGGATCCCAGGTGCATAAGTGGGTACTTCTTTTTATAATTTCTTTAAAGCCCTGTAAACATTTTATATAGTTTAAAAACTTGTGGATAAAGTGCACGTAGCCCCCAGAACTTTTGTATATTGCAATTTAGTCCCTGTTAGAGTCACGTGCAAGCGCACATTTTATCTTATGAAAATTACATTTTATCTTGTCTTTTAATATGTAAAATTTAAATATCAATGTTAAATATTGGGTAAAATTGCAATTAGACTCTCACCTTTATTTATATTTGTAATTATACCCCTGCTAAGCCAACTATTTTTGTGCTTTGTTTTATATCTATTAAAAAAAGTTGTCTTGCCTCAAAAATAGCAAAAAAATAGGATTAGGTACCTGGATGCATGCTGGTTCACGCTATAAATTTACATTTGCATTTATTGCCCCTTTCCTATATTCTAAAAATCTAATATTGCACGGCCAGTTCCTGTTTATCTTAAAAAACCAAAAAAATTATAAAATCATTTTGAAAAATTCCCAAAAAATATAACACATTTATTTAAATATTATTAAGCTACAGACCAAAAATCACTAAAAAAAGAAAAACAATTTTTTTAAAAATAGAAAAATCCCAAAGACCTCTATAAAAATATATAAAATTCCCCAAAAATTCCAAAATAATGTTTTCTGTTTTGTAATTTTCTCTATGTTATTATCTTTATATTATAATTAATTTAGAGAAACTTTGATACTATTTGGTTTTTTCTCCATTTTAATTTCGACCTATTACTTTATCCCTATTTTAAGGTATTTTTGACTTTTGAAATATATAAAAATTAGTAAAATTCACTAAAAATCACAAAAATAGGAAAAAAATATTTAAAATCCAAAAATATTTAATTATACAACTTTTGATTATTTTTAGTTATATCTATATCTATATTATATATTATTGTATATATACTCTATATATATCTATATTATATTTCTAAAAGAAAAAGAAATAAAAAATAAATATAAGAAGGAAATATATAAATATATGAAATTAAAACAAAATGCAAATATATAACAAAAATAAAAATATAAAACTAAAAACCCACATCCTTCGGTTAATATTGTGCATAGTTATATATAGATATTCCCATATTATTTATTCACATATATTTCTAAATAATATTAAAGTGCTATATCATGTGTTCCTTGTGTTTGACACCCTACTCTTCTTGTCACTATACGATCATTTTTTGTAGGGTTTATAATAAATTTGATCCACACTCTATCTTTACTGCATGATTTTTATTTGTGGGTTGATTGTTGACTAATTAGGGTTTATTGAGCGGTCTACACATCGATTGCAGTTTCTCCTTGTGAAACCGTACGACCATTGAAAAGCACTAGTTATCAAATGGCGCTGTTGCTGGGGAGCAATGGATTGTAGCACGTTTTTGTATACATAGCTGTCCATTATTTACTTGTATTTTCCAGCTTTTTGTTCTTTGACGATTATTTGACTATTCTAATCCATTTTTCTTGTAAATCTTTCTTGCGAGGGACAGCTCGATGATGGCTATCTCTTAGGAGGTGGGCGCACTCGAGGCGAGCGGAGGTCGACTTTCACTTTTTAAGACAGCCAGGAGAGAGTAGGAGAGAAGAACATGGAAGGAGGAAAAAAGTAGACTTAACATAACATTTTCTATTTTTTAGTGAGAGAGAGATTTAATTTTTACAAAATAATTTGTAATTAATTGGACATTACTCTCTACACTCCACGAGGTCCAGTGCTCGGGTGTCTATTCACATGGGGGCCTCGTACCAGATTTTTCGTGTTTTATCGCCTTTGTTTTATTTGTTTCCCGTGATTTGAGTTTTCTGCCTTTGCTTATATTTTTTTAGTGAGTGAGCCCTTAGATAAAAGGTTGCTTGACTGGGTAGCTAGGTCCAAAGCCCCCAAAACATTACATGCACTTATAGTGATCCGTGCTTGGACTTAGTCAAAATTAATTGTTAGTTATTTGGACTTGAAATCGAGCGCCGAGAGAAGTGTTATACAATGCTTCAAGGATCTGTTGCGGCAGACTCCGATGCACTTCAGAGATCGGACTTTAGGATTTCATTTCTGAATAATCAGCATTTGGTTCTTCTCGATAATAATAGCTATTGTTTAGGACACTTTCTCGCTTTTGCATATCGTCATATAGTGTAATTATTTCAATTCTGCCTTACATCCCGCATGGAGAGAGCTGGGAAGCACTGTAAGTAATTCTATCTTTGCATGCACCATTAGTCATTAAGGCAAGATTTCCATCTTAGTGAAGACTTGCACGACTTTTCCGTCCTCTTTCCCTAGTGTTTATATAACTTAGGACATAAAGGAAAAATACAAAAAAATTGTTAGGCGGCTTGCTCTGAAAAATACTCAAAAAATTGAAAACCCAAAACTTAAAAAGGAGCTGCTAAATAAATTTGACCTTATTTAAAATTCATAACGAACTATTCATTATTTGGGGTTCATAAAGTCCACATTGTTTCAGGTACATTCTAGACCGAGTGAGGCACGACCCTCTAAGGATAAGAGCCCAAATCCCGATTTGTGGCGCCTTGATTATCACCTGGGTTGGCTAAGTATTGGCGCTTCTATCGTACGTGACCGAGTAGGGCCTTGTCGAGCATGGTGTTTCTGCCTTGTGTGGAGCATCTGATTTGGTTTGAAGTAATGATCTTAGGCCATGCCCTCACGGGTGTGTTTGTCTCATTGGTTTGCGTCCGACTAGGTTCTTGCACGCTCACGGGTGATTCCGTTGCGAGCAAGATCCGAAGTATTGGTTTCGCCTATTGGCTTCCCTTCTCTTTTTCTTTGGCTGAGTAGCCTCCCGGGCACGAGATCAAGGACCTTTAAGCGTGCATATCACATGTTACAAAGGAGGTGGAAGAAGTACATGGCCCTTTCCTGGTAGTACACACACTCCTATAGGATTAGCGTACTTAAGGACTTGTTATAAGATTGCCTGAAAATAATAATAAAATTAAAAAGATAAAAATAACCGAACTCTCACAGCTTCACATGTGTTGAGTGGGTGAACCTAGCTTTGTTTTATGTTTGTTCGTCCTCCGTATCATTCTTCCACTATATATCTCCTCTTGATCTTCGAGATGGCGACACATGGATGGCTTAGTTGGGTCCCCACCGACACCAATACCGATTCCATATGCTCGTCACCTCCAATAATTAGGGGCGATTCTCTAGAACCCGGTTCAGACTCCATGAACCGATCTCCAGACTCCCCATCTTCTCCAATAATCGTGATCACACTTATCTCGAAACCCGCCCATCTTGGATGGCTAAGGATTTCACTTCATACACATGCCATCCTTAATGAAATTCTGTGTTGTCCTTAACACAGATCGATTTGTTATTTACGGTGCCTGCATACAGACTAATCAGGGCATTACTTCATTTGCAGATCAAGAGCCTAATCTGGAGCCAGAAATTGTGATAGAATCAGATTCATGATCAAAAAAAGAGATGGTTCCTGGAGGAAAAGGGAAAGGACCTCGGGCACAACCTCAGCCAGATCAGGGTTCGCAGCCGGACCAGAATGTAGAGAATGCTCAGATCCTTGCTTCCATTCAAGTAATCCAGCAGCAGCTTACGGATCAGTCTTTAGCACAGGTCGCTTTCCAAGACATGTTTAATGACTTAAGGAGAAGAGGAGAAAATCAGGGAGGATTTGAAGAAAACCTCGAAGGTGGGGGCAGTGGAAGCATGATGAATCTCCATTTCATCACCTTTGTTGAATCATTTTGGCCTTGAAAACCCTAGTAAATGCATGTAAATACCTCTAATTTGCATAAGTTAGCATCCATGCATTGTTGTACAAATACAGTATCAAATACTATTTTTAATGCCAAAATTATAGAATAAAGAAAAGGAAAGAATAAGAATAAAATATCAAAGATATTTTATGACCCTAAACCCCAAGACCTAGGCATCTAATGACTAGGTCGACAGGGAATAAAGTAGGGGGAGATAAGGGTCTAAAATACAATAAAAATCCATTTTTATAATTCATTTATTATTCATTTTTGAGACCTAATTTATTTTCTACTTTTTATACATAAAATAAAGAAACTTTGAACATGAAAGTTGTAGATAATAAAATATATAAAAAAATACAAAATTGATTTCATACAAAAATAATAAACAGTGTACAAATTATACTCTAAGTAAGATTTCAAAACCTCAACTTTCCAGACCCATATCTCTCAAATAAAAACTCAAATTATATCAAAATCACCTTTAATTGTACATAACATTTAATAAGCTATTTAATGAAGGTGGTTTCATATATTTTGGAATTAAGGTGTGAAAGTTAGGTTTTGGACCCCTATTTGTATAGTATATCCGATTAAAATATTCATTTTATTTATTATTCAATATTTTTATAATTTTATAAATTTTGTAAATATTATTTAGAATATATGTACATATTAAAAATATAATAAAAACATAAAGAAAACAATAAAATATGTAAATAAAATACATAGGTAAAATACCTATAACTATACTTGTTTAATAAATAGACTTATTTATTTAAGTATATATAATATATCAGAAAATATATTTAAATATATAAAAATAAGCTATAAATATATAAAATAATAAAACAAAATAATAAAATCGAAAATACAAAATAAAAATAAAATCCATAAATACATAGATAAATATACCTATATATTAACCCTAAAAAGTAACTCATAATTACACACCTTTAAAAAATAAATAAAATCATAATAAAATAATGCAGAAAATAAGAAACATTTTCTATTATATACCCAAAAATTGAGAAAATTGTTTTATATTTATTATTGATTTTCTTATCTTTTCCAGGCTAGGTTTTTCTTGGTTAGTCCACGTGGACCAACCAGACCGTGTCAGAAGTTGACCCGCGGTCAACTCTCTGACCAGCACCCACGCCTTGTTAGACCTTCGATTTGACCCATCTTCTCGCCTTTTTCTAAGTCGATCCGAGCATCAACTAGGGAAGATTTCTTCTGCACTTTTGTACCTCGATCTTTGGCGATTCACACCCTAGTGAATCCTTGGGATTTGGATTGTTGTAGCTCCTGTGTTTCCTCGCCCTTGGACCTCTAGCCACTATCCGCATAAAACCCCATCTCCGTCGAATCTTGCCAGCTTGATCTCTCTTCCACCTTCATACCCTCGTACTAAGCTTTGAGAGACCCTCCTGGTGACAACAGGAGTGCACTTAGCATCTTTGTGGAGTGTTTGGGTGTCGAATTGAGTAGGTCTAGCTCCTCCGCCGTCTCCGCCCAAAGCTTTGTTTTAGGTGAGCCCCGGTGAGCTTTTTCCTTCGTTTTATGTCTTTTTCACTCCCTAGCATAGCAGTAGCCTAGATTTGCAACTTATTCCCATTGATTTCCTCAAACTTAATGTAAAACCCAAGATCATCGTCCGATGGAGCTCCAGCACCGCCAGTTGATTTCGATTGCCTCCGACATCCTCCTCCTCGCCAACCCCTTCATCTTTTCTCCCTTCGCATTCTCTCTGCCCTAGGCATCTCCAGCAACCTCGTTCTTGCATAGAACGGGCCATCAGTTCTCCTCTCTCCGCCGTCCTCCAGAGAACACCATTCCAACACACCCTTCGCTCATTCCCCGTCCCGAAGTTTGTCCGAACTTCGCTTTTTGTTCCTGGACTAACCCCTGCAGGAAATGACAAAGAGGGGAGACTCATCGAGCCGTAGGAGCACTTCCTAGGTCCCCTCCGCTGCTAGCCTTCACCGGAGCTCCTCGGAGCATTCTGGAGCATCCAATCAACGCAGGAGGGACCTAGGGTTCTTTTGTGATCATTGGTAGTGACACAGGACCATCTCTCATGAAGGTTTTGAAGATCGAAGCTCGCCCAAGCTCAGTTCTTGGGCTGTTCATCCAACCGCCGTCCCTGTCGTTGGATCCTGTCGTGTTCTTCGTGTGATCCAACTGTTGTCGGATCATCTCCCCATTCAATTGTCAGATCCTTTGAGGTGATCTAATCCTGACCGTGCATCTGTGAACCGACATTATCGTAGGAGGCGTCAACACGTGTATAGTAAACAGATCGAGACCGTCGCCTTTTGCCTAAGTGTGGGTATTTTGCAACTGAGCCCACACGTTTTCTATATTTAATTATCACTATTAAAACTTTCATCTACCATTTAATTAATTTTGTAATATTTGCATTCAACTGCCAAACTTTAGTTTAATTGCAAGTAGGTCCTCGGTCACATCACCTCATGTGCCTACGCGCGTGAGGTGGGGGCATTTTGCAGAGGACCCCATGCGGGCCTTGTTATTTCTTTTTAATCCAGAAAATTTTTGCATATGTTATATATTTTTGAAGAAATTGCATCTTTGGCCATGGACTTATTTCCATTTACAAAAATGCCCAACTTAGTATTGTAGTTTCCATTCGTTTCATGTATTTATTTTAAATAGCAACTAAACTCAAAAAATTCCTGAAAAATGTTGTTGATTCTTACGTACTTTCATATCCTAATTTTAGTTTGCAATTTTAGGACTGTTTATCATTTATGAAAAATAAAAACAGTCTTTTTTGTCCCTGTCTATGATAGAAAATACATAAAAAATATAAAACTTTTTGAAAAATTCCAAAAAAAATGGTTTATTGTTTATTTAATTATTTTACAATTTCAGACAGAAAGTCCCTAAAAATTATAAAAGAAAACTCTTAAAATTGAAAAATCCCTAAAACCTTTATAAAAATATATAAATTTCAGAAAATTACAAAAAATCTATTTTCCATTTTTATTTTTCTAAATATTTTTATTTATTTATTAGAATTAATTTGGAGAAAGTTTGACTCTAATTGCTATTTTTATCTCCATTTTAAATTCCGGTATTTAATTAAACTCTATTTTAGGGTATTTCTTACTTTAAAAATATACAAAAATTAGCAAAAATTCTTAAAAAATCACAAAAACAACAAAAAAATTAACAACACAAAAACATTTTATTATCTTTATTTTGATTATTTTTATTAGTATTTATATCTATATTAGTCTACTTTGTATATACTCTATATATAGCCTTATTTATATTTAAAATAAAAGAAAATATAAAAATATAAAAAGAAAAAATATAAAAATACAAAAATAAAAAATACAAAAATACAAAAATAAAATAAAAATATTAAAAATTAAAACCCACAAAAAATATATTCATTTTGCTTGAGTGTTTGAGAGATAAATTGTGTTTGGTTCTTTGCCGTTGTCTGCTCTACCCGTTGCTTCATGTGATCGACCCCTACTTGCTTGACATTTTGCATTCTTAGTAGGGTATAATAAAGTTTAAATTTTGTTGTTAATTACTTGATTATCTGTGTGGGTTAATTGTTGAAACAATGCGGGATTTGAGTAGTCGCCTCAACGATAGTGAGCCTGATTTGTCAGGCCATTATTTAGCGACTCTGATTTTCTCATTTTTCAAATGGTGTTGTTGCCAGGGAGCATCGGCTTGTATATTAGCTTTTATCTCTTATTGCTTAGCCATTCTTTCATTCATTGCTTTTTATTTGATTATCCATTTTGAATTGTCTGGCATCTCTTCTCTTCTCTTCTTACGACGGACCGTGGACCGAGGAGGATCGCCTAGGTAATTCTACACAGTCTTGGGACGAGGAGTCGGCTATTCTGACCTAGCCGTCAGGAGAGAGCAGGAGGCTCTTTAGAGAGAGAGAGGACAATAGCTTAGGATTTTTTTTCTTGTGAGAGGGAGATTTATTTGAACTATTAATTTGTAATAATATAGGTACTCCGAACTTTGGACACTTGGGCCCAATTTCCAAGTGATTGTTCACTTGGGGGCTCACCGCATTTTCTGAGTTTCTATCGCTTTCTTTTTCTTTATTTCCTACAGTTTTGTGCTTTCTGCCTTATTCTCATTTGTTTTATGTAATGAGCCCTAAGTCTTTAGGCTTGCTTGATCGTGTAATCTAAGGCCCAAACTCCTAATTAATTTTCCTACACCTATAGTTCTCACGTTTGGACTTAGAGTTAATTAATTGCTAAAAACTCAGCTTTAAAACCGCGTGCTGAGAGAGGTCGTATACAACGCTTTCAGGACCCGTTGTGGTGGACACCGATCGGCATCAAAGATCGAACTTAGGTTTCACTCCGAGTATTTAGCATTTGGTTCTTCATGTGTAGCAATTGCCTGCTTAGGTATTGGCACTTATATCGTACACAGACGAGTAGGGCTTGGTCAACAATGATGTTCTCTATTGTGAAGAGCATCGACCTTGTCCGAAATATTCAGCTTAGGCCACGCCTTCACGGGGGTGTCTGTCTAATCGTCTTGCGTCCGAGTAGGTTCTTGCACGCTCACGGGTGATTCCGTTGCGAGCGAGA
Organism: Ottelia alismoides; assembly: GCA_037367405.1. Taxonomy (NCBI): domain Eukaryota; kingdom Viridiplantae; phylum Streptophyta; class Magnoliopsida; order Alismatales; family Hydrocharitaceae; genus Ottelia; species Ottelia alismoides. The sequence continues at coordinate 36,343 of JAZKJV010004821.1, read as the reverse complement.
TCTAAAGTAGTGGTTTCACCTATCGGATTCATCCCTATATTTCTTTGGCTGAGTAAGGATCCAGGAAGGGTTACAAGGACCTCAAAAAGTGCAGACTATAGGTTACAAAGGAGGAGGATAAGTACGACATACTTTTCCGACAATACTCTCTCTCCTATAGGTGTAGTGCTCTAAGGACTCGTTAAAAGATAAATTACCTGAGATCAAATCTAAAACTGACAAAGATAATTGACGAACCTTCACGGATTCAGGGTTGAGTTGGTGAATCCTTTGTTTTGAGGTTTGATTGATTAGTCTTATTTATGTCAAGATCAAAAACATTGTGCACTTACGTAATTTTGCTCTCCTTCCTATTTGACCCTTTCTCATTGTGAGCCTTCTACTGTTTTACACTCCTTTTTTTCCTTGTTTGTCTCCGTACTCTTCATCCATCATCTATCTCTTTTGACCCTCTCAAGATGTCATCACATGGATGGTTTAGTCAGGACTCTGCCTACATCCACATAGATTCCGTGTCATCAACATCTTCAATAAGGCAGGGTGATATCCAAGAAGTTAGTTCGGATCTCGTGAACTTTTCCTTAGACTCCCCAATTCTCTCTTCTTTTAATACTTGCCTTTCTCCAATAAATCCGCTGTTTGGGATGGACTTGCAGCCCGAATTAGCTATTCTCCTCCAAATAAATCATGATTACTCTTGTCCCAGAATTAACCCCTTGTGGATGGAGATCGATTTAAGTCAATAGCCTATGCTCCATTCACAACATTCTGAGATTGACCTTAATTCCAGATTCATCTCAGCAGTTGGTGTTAAAAAAGAGACTGATCGGGGTTTACTCCATCATGCAGATTCTCAACTCGATCACGAGCCAGACGTTCAAGTCGATTCAGAGATGGCTCCTACAGGAAGAGGAAAGGGTCCGCAACCCCAACCAACCGAGCATGCAGATCAGGGGGATGGGCAGTATACCACACAGAATGAGGTCAACAATCAGTTGCTTACTTCTATGCAGGACATCCAACAACAGCTGTTCAATCAAGCCTTGGCCCAGACCACATTTCAAGACATGCTGAACGATTTTAGGAGGAGGGCCGATGAGAGAGATGGAAGAAGGGAGGATGAACCTGGACCAGAGGATGAAACAAATCAGGGAGGTGCTGGAGATGAATTGTCCATGGGTGGATCCCGTTTTGAGAGATATGAGGTAGGACCACTGCTGCCAAAGCCGACGCTGAAGGAACAAACAATCCTGGGGCGGGAAGCGCCACTGAGTGGATCCAGATTCCACCAATCCATGCCCATTTTGAGATGAAACCGCAGTTCCTATCTTTGCTTCCCACCTTTCACGGGAATATAACCGAGGAACCTTACATCCACCTCAAGAAATTTGGCTGCATCTGTGCCGCCGCCATTACCCCAATATCCTACTGGGGGTGATCAAGATGGCTGCTTTTCCTTTCAGCCTTCAAGACAAGGCCCTATACTGGGTCGATCATTTGGGAAAAGTAGCGACGACCTGGGAGGAGTTGAAATCAGCTTTCCTTCATAAATTTTACCCTCTAAACCGACTGAATCAGATGCTTGTTCGCATCTCCATCTTTTGTCAGCAAACCCATGAGACAATACATGAAGCGTGGGAGAAGTTCAAGGAGTTGCAAGAAAAGTATCCTCATCATGAGATTCCCAAGACTGGTCTTGTGCATCATTTCTTTGGTGGGTTGACACTGAAAGCCAGAGACTCGTCGATGCCTCTTGTGGAGGCTCACATTTCAACAAGGATGGGGATGTAGTATGGAACATTTTCAAGGAGATGGCTAAAGGAGAGGCCGCTCAGTCCTCATCACGTGCCTACATGAAAATGCCTGCCACCGTCAATAAGCCCGTCAATATGGCTACCCATACTGAAGACAAGGATGAGAGATCCAACCTCAGCATTATCGAGAGCCACTTGTATCAGGTAGACATCATTGAGAAGAGGTCGCAGGACCTCGAAAAGCTGCCAGTTTTTGAGAAGAGAACCCATGGCTTGGAGAAGCTCGATTTGATCTCTCAACAGCTGGAGCAGATAGTCCGTGCTCTGAATGCCAACACGTGCAACTCTGTGTCTTCCACTGCAGAGAACCCCACTAAGAAAAGGAGCCACCACAAATACAACCTCCTCAATCGAGTCTCTCATAGCCTCAACCAGTCCATGTACTACGTGCAGGTCCCAGTGCAGACCCCATAGTCTCAGAACCAGGTCTATCAACCAGAGCTGCATCCAGCCTACCCGGAGTAGTTTCCTCCACCCCCACCGCAGATTCAAGAGATTAATGGTGTGAGGGAACATGAACAACAACTGACTCATCCTCAGGGACATCCCATGGTCAAAACTCGGCCAACCGACCACACCACCACGAGCAGCAGGGAAGGAGAAACTTCCAGACCTACCAACCCCATAACCAGCAGCCTCCGCAATACGGGAACACATGGAGGAAGGGGTATCGGCAGCAGTCCGATTACCATCATCAGGGTTTCCCTCCGCAGAAGCCGACTGCATCATAACAAAATTTTCATCCCTCCCATCAGTATTCACAGTAGTCCTCTCATCCTCCTCCTTACCAATTTTCACAGGGTTACCAGCAACAACCTCCTCCTCACTATCAGCACCAGAGGCCCCAAGTGGGCAACTCTTCTGAGGTTGCACCAGTGAACCCAACCCTCGCATGCCTGGAGCAACTCATCAAGAATATGGCTGAGATGACCCAGAAGATAGACGACCTGACGGCTGCCAAAACTGTCATACCAGCACAGGTCGAGGCTAATCCTAATATTTCCGATGCATGGAGCAGGTAGTTTGCAGTGATCTGCCTGATTCAGGTAGAAATGATTGTTTTTATCTAATACTATTACTCTCAAGAGCGGTAGAGCACTGCAACCATCAGTTGTCGCTAAAGGAAATCACATTGCATCTGATTGGGAGTCGTTAGTCCAGCCAGCACAAGGGTCAAGCATCTTTTTTGGAGGAACACCATCTGCACAAAATTCACAAAAAATGAATAAAACATAAAAAGACAAAAAGACAACAATGACCTCGGTGGAGACTAGCCAGCATTGGAGACACCTGAACGTGCCACAGAAGCAGTACCGGAGCAGAGAAGTCAAACACATGCAGCAGTTCCAAAGCATGCACTAACCGCAGAGCCTGCATTTTTTGGTCCACGGCTTGTAGATGATTTTACACATTTTTGCCATCTACTTGTAAACAATGATATGGACAAAATTCTGAATGATACTGTTTCATATTTTATAAATATTCCTTTTCCAGAAGCAATGAAAAAACATAAAAATAGAAAATATGAAAAATGCTTTGTTTGATCCTTCTATCATTGAAATTATTCAAAATTTGGTCTTGAACATGCCTTTGATGAAAGCTCTTGAGTACATGCCTGCTGTGAAGAAAGGATTGAAAGATGCATGTACAACTGAGCGTATGCCTCATCCTCACAATGCCAGAAGCAAAGGGGGAAAGTCTGAAGAGCATACTTTTACAATGGCCACATTCAATGCCATCAACAACTTCTCGAATAAGAAGCCAGATAAGGGAGAACCGCTCGTTCGTTGTCAGATGTTCAACCAGGTGTTCGAACGTACTTTGCTCGACAACATGTCTTTTGTCAACTTGATGCCAGCCTCACTGCTTACAGAATTCAGGCTAGGAATGCTCAAACCTACAAAGATGATTCTTCAATTCGCAGAAAAATCTATCAAGTGACCTAGGGGCATGTTGGAGGTTGTAATCATCATGGTTCAGGGAATGCAATTCCCAGCTGATTTTGTCGTACTGGATATGGACATCTCCACACCTTTTCTCCTCACTGCAATCATACTTGGATGGCCGTTCCTGTGAACAACCAATGCAATAGTGAATTATGGCACTGGAGAGATCAACTTCGGCTCCAGCAATAACAAAATGAAGATGGAGACCGCGCCCGATGCAAAACCTACAGAGGGAGGTTCTGCAAGATGTGCGAAAGTGATCAATCATGTTACAGACTTTGACTTTTTGGTAGAAATTCAAGACACATGTACAAATAAGGAAATAATTTTTATATCTTTTTTTTTAAATTTTTTATTTATATTTTTTATTTTATTTTTAATGAAAATATTTTTTACAATTATGTAAATTATGTATAAAAAATAAATATGAATAAATATGTACAACAAGTAAGTAGTAAAATTGTACAAAACACCCCAAAAAATGACTTTTCAATCATAACTCCAAAAATTATGAAACTACATCCATTTGAAAGATAATTTAATTTAGAGTATAATGGAAGTGATTTTGATTCAATTTGAGTCCGTATGGGGTCGAAATTGATCGTTCAATTGTTGCTTTACGACTTTTTCTGAGTGTGACTATTTGCAATCTGTACATTATTTTATTTTGCAATTATTTTATTATTTACAACAAATTTTTATTTACAACTTTTATTTACAAAAATAATTAATTTGAGTCAATTTATGTATAAATAAAATAGTACAAGTTTTATACAAATATACAGATAAAAATTTACAAATTATTTTTTTTGATTTTTGAATTGAAAACCCTATCTTCCACCTACTTTATTTCTGGTCGATCAGGTCAAGTCTCGACCTTCTCTCAGGATTCGGGTCAGTCTGTATTTATTGCATAAACACATCCTTTATTTTCTTTTCTTTTTCTTTTCTTCTTTATTATTTTAATTATGTACAAAAAGTGTTGAAAAAGCATATTTAACAAATGCACGCAAAATGGTAATTTTATGAAATTAGTGGGTATTTACAGGTGTTAGACTAAGGAAATAAAGCTAAAACAAAGGAAGAAAGGCGATAAATCGTGGATTCATCATTCCCCTATACTTTACCTTTGCTAGTCCCTTAGCAAACACTTATTTGGTAAATAAGTGAAAAAAATAAAGAAAAGAAAAAGGAAAGAAGTTAGAACAATGTTGACTTTTAAACTTATCTTCATAAAATAGTAGTATGGAGCTCTGTTAGACCTTTGGATTATTAGTGTGTCGGAACCTTAATGGAAAATGGATTAAAACCTAACAGCCTCTAAGTTCCACAAGACTCATATTCAGGTCTCCTCGGCAGTCAGATCAGAACAGGTCTGCATACACAAATTCTTATGACTATGAATTCTTACTTGTACGGTGTAAGTGAAATATAGCTCCTCATCTCAAAAGTAGCAAAGAAACAACCTCCCTCAACAAGGTAACTCTAATCCCCCGGTATAGCAACTCTTTCCCCGAGGAGCGGGGATATTCCCTTCTAAGTTCAAGTACAACCATCTCAAGAAGAGGGGATGGAGAAGAGAATAGACGGTAACCAGTGTAGCTACCTATCCTTGGATGCAAAACAAGTGTAGCCAAGTGATGAATCCTCATTCATCACTCTTTATTCTTTTATTTTAGCTAAATATCTTGGCAAAGCATCATGTATATAGTTGTAAATATAATAAATTAGCAATAAGCATGCATTTGTTAATATTTAATAATTAGCATGTATTTGTGCCAAAATGAAAGAATAAAGAATAAAAGAAAAAGAAGGAAATATTTAGAATAAATATTGAGTGACCTGAACCCAAGAGAGGATCTAGTATGGGCCGGATTGCCCAATAAAAATCTCTCTCACCTTGTATATAATACATGTATATATGTATCACTCTTTATATAATTTATACTTGTAAATAACAAATAAAAAAAATAAAAATTATTTTATACTCCAAATATTATGTTGTAAATAAATAAAATATAAAATTGGGGTATTTGTGTAAAAAATAAGAAATCAAAAATAATTGTACAATATACATAGGTATTTTATACCTTTATAGAATGTAATATGTTGTATATACCATAAATTATTTTTCCTAAAAATAAATAAAAATCAAAGAAAAATAGCTTAGAAAATAACAAATATTTTTCATGTTGTACACTTTTAAATTTAAATGCATTTGATATTTTTAATTAATTTTATAAATAATTTTGACTAAGCTATTTTCTGATTGGTCCAGGAGGAATGTTGACCTCGGTCAACTACCCCTCTCGGGCCTCCACTTGTGCGAATCCAGGTTTTTGCGCCCATTTCTCCAAATTACCCGACCTGATTCTGCACCCACCTGCTCTGATTTTCAGCCCGCTTCTCCCCAGTGGATCTGTGATCCTCACGGATCCCTAGGGACTCGCAGATCTTCCTTGGTTCACGTGCCCTGACTCGATTCATCCGGCTGCCTGGGATTTGCTATAAAATCACTCCTTCGCCTCCCCAGCAGCCTAGCTCATGCCGCACCCTTCTCTGCTACCCTAGAATCCTTCGCCTTGATGACAGCAACCGGAGGATACCCTTAGTCATCGGAGAGGAGCGCTGCAGCCGACACTCAAGTCTCGTGGCCGGAGCACCGCCGCGATGAGCCTTCTCCGCCAGCCGCAGTGAGGTTGAGGCAATGACCACCACCGAACGCACCCACTGGAGCTCAGGATTCCACTAGGACCATTAGTGACCATTCCATAGTCCTTAGCTTCCTTATCTGATTCGATCTTTCACTTATCGTCTGCCGCAACTCCGCTAGCTCTGACCAATCGGTCAAAGCCTCGTCAGCCACATCTACCCGTTCCGATCGATACATCCGCTCACTCTTCATCTTCTCTCGCCATCTGATCCTCCAAATCTTGGCTCGGATTGCCAAGATTAGGCTCCAGGTTTCATCCCTCGCTTCGCCGGAGACCCCCTTCTCATTCGCCGCCGGTTCTCTTTATCTTAGGTCAAATAACTCAGATCGGAGCCTTGCTCCGAGTCTGAGTTTTACCTTGCAGGGCTTTGCGTGTGTGGAAATGCCCAGACCACCTTTGACTCGCTTCGCCGGCGCTCACCCAGGTCCTAGCCATCGCCAAGGAGATCTGACCATCAGCGAGCCCAACCGACCCGTTCACCCGACGTGGAGGAGCCTCACGATTTGTTTGCCGCCGTTCGATCATTCATCGGAGCTTCGGATTATCGTCGGTGCTCTGGTGAAACTCGCCCAGGCGCTGTTCTTCCAGAGCTTCTCTTCGCCATTGGATCGACTCCTTCGCCCAGATGCCATCCTCGCTGTTCATTCACAGCAGTTGTCAGGCCGTTAGATGTCAGATCTAATGGCCCCCGTACCGCCCACGTCCCTACATCTGACGACCATTGGATCTGACAGCTGACAGAGCCATAGCCACACGCCTGCCTCCACTCAGCGCCTGCCACCTGTCCACCCCACGCGACGCTCACGTGCTGCATGGGTAATTTGCTCCATCTACCTTGCGTTTATTTTAGCTTTCATTTTAGTCTGTAAAATAAAAGTGATACAATGGACATTTTTGCATGTTAGCACCTGTAGTTTTAGATATTTGCATTTCAGTCCTGCTTGTGTGGACCCACGTGCGTCATCACATGTTATTTGGGATATTTGCAGTATGTACCTTGGATTTCTTTACTGTTATGGTTTAAAGTTTTAGTTTTCATATTTGCAAGTATACCCTCTGCGTGCAGATTTGTGACATGTGCTGATATTCGTGGGAAAATTACAGTTTTAACCCTAGACTTTTCTTGCGTATTATTCTTTGGTTCCACGACTTGAGTTAATTGCATTTTGGTCCGTGTGTGCTGTGTCATTTGTGTTTGATTTAATAAATAGCAAATATTATCCAAAAATCACGAAATTTTGATAATGGCTCCTGCCATGGTGTAGGGATTTTGGCGAATTTTTGGTCCTGTTTATTTCATTTATTATTTTTAAAAATCAAAAACCTTAAAAATAGTTCCTGTTTGCTTTTGAAAATCAATTAAAAATACTAAAAACCCTAAAAATTCTAAAAAATTCACTGTTTGCTTGTTTTGTGTTGTTTTTAATTCGTTCCAATTTTTGTTGCATTTCCATTTATAAAAACCATAAAATTAAAAAAGAGTAAAAATCTTATAAAAATCATTAAAAATTCAAAAAAAATCAAAAAAATGTTTTTCAGTTGTTGTAATTAGTTTTTATTTTATATTTTATTATAAAAATACTGTTGGGATTTTACAAGCATTTTAAGGAATTTTAACTTGCCTTTATATCCCTGCTGGACACTGTTTATTATTTTTAAGTTTATTTCATTTTTAAAAAATTAATTAAAAATCAGAAAAATCTCATAAAATCCACAAAAACATCTGATATTTTAAAAACACAAAAAAATATTTTTGTTTGATTTTTTGAGTGTTTTTGATGCTTTAAATAATAGTTGAAATGTGAAATTTTGAGTTCTTTTATTCTTTTTCTCATATTTTAAAATCATAAAAAAATTGAAAAATTAAAAACCACCACTTCTTTGTTTTCCTTGGATTTCTGAATACTTTGTAGCGTTAGCATCATGTGCTCCTTGTGTTCGACCCTGGTAGCTATACCAGGTAAAAATAAATAGTGAGACCGCTCTATTTGATTGATTGTTTGATCTTTATTTTTGGTGGTCTTCTTTTCTTGTTGAGTCTGGTTCGAGTGGTTGAGGTCGCGACGACCATTGATACCATTTACCCTTAGTCACTGGGGCCGCTCATCAGAATGGCGCCGTTGCCGGGGAGCACAACTTAGTAGTCGGTTTTCCCTTTTTCGGCTTTATTTTTATTTTTCTTCTCTTTATTTTCTTTTTATTTTTGTTTATCTTTGTCTTTGTTTTATTTCTTTTTATTTTATTTCCTTTGTTTTTGTTTTGAATTTATTTGCCTTTTATTTTATTTTATTTTCCATTTTTATTTTTAATAACTGTGGACTGACACAATTTCTGATCTTCCTTTCTTGCGAGGGCCCGACGAGCAAGGGCGGTGATCTTTGGAGAGCCGAGGCACCCGTGCGACTTGGAGGTGGCTCGTTTCTGCATCGAGCCGCAGGAGATCGTAGGAGAGGAGCAGAACTTGGGGAACTGTAGTGTATCTTAGACTTAGGTTTATTTTCTGTATACTATTGTAATACATGATAGACTCTAGACTCAGACTTGGTGTTATTTCGGGGTTTGTTTCACCGAGCACCGGTGTGCTCGGGGGACCTCACTGTAGATTTTCATCAGTTTTGATTTTTGACCTCTTTTCTTCTATTTTGATTCTCGATGTTTTTGGCATTAGAGGTAGGATTTTTGCTCTGATTGTGACGTAATTACTTAAGGCCCCACCCTAATTGCATATCCGTTCCTATAGATCGTTAATTGGACCTTATTAATTAATTCACAAATAAAAAGTTAACTCGGTCACCTGAGGGGTCACGTGCCGCTAGAGGCCGTATACAGCGCTGACATGATCCATTGTAGCGGACACCGATCGACATCAGAGACTAGACCCCGACCCCTCTTGTTGACCTGTTAGCTACTGTTCTATTTGAGTAGAAATTATTCGTCTAAGGCCAATTTCTTCTTGCATTATATAGGTAGTTTAATTTCAATCTTTTATTTTATGCGCGGATCACTCTGCATGTAGAGAGCTGGAGTTAGGTACGCATTTCTTACTCTGCATGCATCATCGTGTTTGATCGCGCATTGGCTTTTTCGATTTCTTCCCCTGATTTTTGGACTTAAAATAACCAGGACAACCAAAAAATTTGTTAGGCGTTGTTTGCTTTGAAAAATATTTCAAAAGAAAAACTATAAAATTGGGACTACTTAAGCACACTTGGCCCTAAAAGACACCTCACCTAAAAATTTGTCTTGGGAGAGTAATCCCCTCATTGTATGGTTTGGATGAGCAAGAGAGTGGCCTGCACACTAGGCTAGAGCCACATACAACCTCTCTTCAGACTACTGGTTTTGGGTTAGTCGTTCTTCAGTGAGGATCGCTCCGGTCTCCGGTAAAGCGGGCCATAATATCCTTAACAGAGCGAGTCGATCAGGTAGCTGGTAAATGGTCCGCGACTTGTACTGGCTGGAAAAGATCTAGCCTTGGGATCAAGACGGTATCCTAGGAGTGTTGGATTCCCAACAGCTCGCTTAATCGCTCTAAAAGATTGTTTTATCATCTAATAAAATCAACAAGATAAAAGACCAAACCTTTACGGTCATCAGCTTTGCGTGAGTAGGTGAATTGGGGGTTTGCTTGATCGATCTTGTGTGCTTTTGTAGATCTCATCCACCTTCACTCGCCATATCAAGATGATGGGCCGGGGGTCCCTTAGACAGCCTCTGGCTGCACCTCTTTCGAGCACTCTGGTTCGTTCATCTAGGTTGGTTCACGAGAGCCGAGACCTGCTCTACGAACCTGAGTTTGACTCCGCCCTGTTCCCCCTTGACCACCCTTCTATCAGTCCTGAGGTGCCCGAGCATAGACCGCAGCAGACAGTTGATGATTTATCGGCACCTGAGTTTGGGTCTTTTGCCATTATAGAGACCATGGCCAATAATGAGGAGCATACCGATGGACCTAACGGGAACCAGACTTACATATTGGATCAGGGTGCCATCAACAACACCCTGTTAGCCTTCGTAGAGACCATGCAGCATCAGATCAGGGATCACGGGGCTTTCATGGTGGACATGCAGTGAGAGATGGAGGAGATGAGAGCCGACCGAGAGTAGCGCAGCCGGTGGAGGAGGAGGAGACGACCCTGATAGAGGAGAGCCTGAGGAGCCCGTACAACCAGCAGCACATGCATGATCGATGAGAGAGTTGCACAACCCTGGTGCAACTCTGACCCATAGATGGAGGCCATTTTGGGAAATTTCAAGCTCCCACCTCAGACTATCCAGCTTCTGCCCCGATTCCACGGACTTGCCACAGAGGAGCCACACCTCCATCTCCAGGAGTTCAAGATGATCTGCAGTACTGTCCACGATTGACTTGTGGACGAGGACACCATCAGGTTGATGGCCTTCCCGTTCTCCCTTGTAGACAGAGCAACCAACTGGCTGAAGCACCTAGGGAGATTTGTCACATCATGGGAATAACCCCGGAATGAGTACTTGAACAAGTGCTATCCACTCGGTCGGATGAATGCATCCAGGGCCCCGATCAGCAATTTTTCCATGCTCCCTTACGAGCAATTTCATTAGGCATGGGATAGGTTCAGGGAACTCACAGACCGATATCCCCATCATGATATATCCAATCCCAACCTTGTCCAGAATTTCTTCTGTGGGCTTACACCGGAGTTGCAGGGGCTTGTCAATGCATCATGTGGGGGTTCCTATTTCGCCAAGGATGAAGACCAGGTCTGGGCCATCTATGAGGAGATGGCGGAGAACTACACGGTGATGTCCCAGACCCGACTGTATGCACAAAGGAAGCCCACACCATAGGCCGTGTCCTATCAGAGGATAGCACGGGTCGATGTCGGTCTATCTACTTCATCAGCAGCCGCATCACAGAAAGAGTCGACGACAACTGACATGGGGATTATCAGCGAGAAGTTGGACTGGATCGAGCTTATTGAGAAGAAGCAGTGCCAGGGCATGTCGCGGATAGATCAGATGGCACAGACGCTGAGTGACCTGAAGACCCAGATCATGTGTCTCTAGGAGGCACAGACAGCTTCTCAGCCCCATCTCAGGTCACGGGCAGATCCTAGCATTAGCAGCAGCTTGACCCAGCCCTCCGCCCACTACAGACAGGTGCATTAGATTCAGGCAGAGTCGTTCCAGCAGCAGCAGCAATATGTCCAGCCACCACCATCTCAGGACAGCTAGATGGTGGTCTACGAGCCGGATCAGCCCCTGGCAGTTCTCCCCCACCCACTTACAAGCAGGAGCCATTGGTGGATGTCAACAGGATATGGTATGACCGACCTCAGCCTGGGATCCGATGAGATCATCCCAGATTCCGTCGGTCGGCCGGAGGTACCTCTTCTCAACAGTAACCTCTAGTTCAGGGTGGCCAGATCAGCCAGCAGCATCAGCAGCCCCAATTCCCATAGCCACAGCCACATCCGCATCCACACTAACACCTGTCAGGTCCTCGTCCCTATCAGTAGGGACAGTCGTGGAGGCAGCAGCAACAGCCTCAATAGTATCATCCCCAGTATCCCTATCATCAGCAGTAACAACCTCACTTTCAGATAGGCCACCCGTCCGGTTCTCATGGGCCTGCCTATGAGAACCCAGCTTTAGATGATCTAGCCCACCTCATCTCCGAGCAACATGCTACATTTCGGCGGGAGATGGATGAGTTCTGTCAGGAGATGAGAGAGATAGTGAAGGGCAAGGCCGCCATACCCACCCAGATCGAGCCAAATCCGAACAACCTTAAGAGAAAATCTGAGCAAGTAGTGTTTACAGAGGTTACCACTCCTAGTGATTCACTTGGTGATATTTCTGCATACACTTTTAATGCTGACTTTGTTACACTTAGGAGTGGTAGGATGCTAGCCGACGACGCCTCGTCTGAGCGACGACCACATGCAGATTCAGGAGCACCAGATGAGGAGGAGAGCTGTGATGATGCTGCTTGTGATGATGATGATGGTGGTGCTGACGCCACCAAGGATGTTCAGTTGACGGTACCGAGGCCATCACTTCACCAGATGCAGGAGGTGGTGCTGATGCCACCAGATTTGATGATAAGCTAGAGTGTGGTGCTGATGCCGCAAGTCCAGATGCCACGGGTGGTACTGAGGCCACCATTTCCATTCCTATTGCATTTCCTTCTGTCGTTGTATCTCAAGACTATTCTGGTAATAAAGGAAAGGGTTATTCATTTGTGAGTCCATATGTGATGCATGGAGATGTATTTATGGATTCTACTTTGCTACAACATCATCGACCCGATCATAGCCCTCCATCTGAGGAGGGCCCATCCATCCCCTTCCCCCAAGCACTCCACTTGGATAAGGGGACCAAAAAAGAAAACCCAAAAAAATCACAACAGCTAGAGTTCAGCCAGCAGATGATAGACAGATTTCAGAAACAGCTGACTCTACAGGAGGCCTTGGAGCACATCCCCCTCTTCTAGAGGAATCTTAGAGAGAAGACCACTATCTGCAGGAAGTAGAGGAATTACCACTGAGAGATCCATGTGCTTACTCGCGCCACCTACTTTGCTATCCAGAACCGTCTGCCAGCCAAGAGGCCAGATGCATGAGCTCCCTATGTCAGATGTCACATACATGAGCAGAGGTTCGATCGGACTCTACTAGACAACTGTTCCTCCATCAACCTACTTCCGGCAGCCTTACTCGACCGATTCGAGTTTGGCCCTCTCCAACAGAGCATGACGGTCCTTCAATTTGCTGATCGATCTATCAAGAGGCCGAAGGGGTTGCTGAAAGACGTAGTCTTCATAATTCAGGGCCTAAAATTCCCTGTGGACTTCGTTGTGTTGGACATGGAGATCCCTGAGTCTGTGACCGATACCCTCATCAGTCTAGGATGCCCGTTCTTGGCCATAGCCAAGGTAGTGTCTGATCATGATAGCGGGAAGATATACTTTCACGTCGAGGGAGAGAGTGTAGAAATAGAGACGATCGATGAGACTAGAGCGTGAGATTTAGGTTGCTCAGAGCCGCTTACAGATTCAGAGTAGATGACATAGACAGAGCGAGACATCCACCAGGAGTGCGATTTTGTGATCAGAGACGATGAGGCAGCTTGGTCAGACCCCGTTTCACGAGACATCCTCTCACCTTCAGATTTCACTGATGCACAGATTCAAGTAGAGGAGAGCTTGGAGAGCGCATCCTTGGCTGAGGACACATTTTAGTCAACAGATCGTGTTCAAGATAGTGAGGCAATACTGTGTCTTTTGATTCAGATTCAGATCCCTCGGAGTCAGATATTGATTGGGCAGAGTTTGATGATAGGATTCCATGTCTGATTTCCATAGAGCCAGCAGCTAGGGTGGAAACTGATCCCATTCAGAGCACAGACACACCAGCAGAGCAGTCTTCACCAGATTTTCAGGTTCAACGAGAGTTCTCCCATGAAGATTTGGTTGTGTTCACTCATACCTTTCAGAGACCAGATCCACCAGCTCCCAGTTGTCCAGAGCTGAAGCCCTAGCCGCAATCGCTGAAGTACAGGTTCCTTACGGGGGAGCATGAGATGCCCCCAGTTATTATCTCGGCAGATTTGACTGGAGAACAAGAATCTCATTTGATGGAGGTTCTTGAAAAGAACCGCAAGGAGATAGGATGGATCGTAGCCGATCTCCAGGGGATAAGTCCGGCCCTGTGCTCCCACCATATCTATCTTGAAGAGGATGCCAAACCGTCGCGTGAGTTCCAGCGGCGGCTGAACCCGAATCTTTGAGAGGTTGGCATGAAGGAGATCTCGAAGTGGTAGAGCGCCGATTTTATCTACCCCATCTCTGACTCCAAGTGGGTTAGTCCATTACGTGTGGTGCCCAAGAAGACAGGCACCACTACAGTTGTGAGTGAGTCAGGAGAGGAGATCACTACCCGGGTACCCACTTCTTGGAGGGTCTGTGTGGACTACATACGATTGAACCAAGCCACCAAGAAGGATCATTTCCCGCTACCTTTTATTGATAAGATTATAGAGAGGCTAGCTGGGAAGATTCATTGCTGCTTTCTTGACGGGTACTCTGGATACAATCAGGTGGCCATTGCACCTGAAGACCAGGACAAGACCACATTCACCTGTTCCTTTGGGACATATGCTTTCAGACGGATGCCCTTTGGTCTATGTAATGCCCCAACGACATTCCAAAGGTGCATGTTGTCCATCTTCTCGGATATGGTGGGTGAGTGCTTAGAGGTCTTCATGGACGATTTCTCGGTCTATGACAATGGGTTTGATGCTTGTCTTAACTTCCTAGACCGCATCCTTCAACGATGCATCGAGGTCCATCTTGTGCGATCTTGAGAGAAGAGTCACTTCATGGTGACTCAAGGGATGGTGCTTGGTCATATCATCTCCAACAGGGGCATGGAGGTTGATCCGGATAAGGTGGATATCATTAGGAAACTTAGACCACCGTCCAACTTACGACAGTTGCGGACTTTTCCGGGGCACGTCGATTTCTACCGACGCTTCATTCATGATTTCAACATGATTGCCCAACCGTTGAATGATTTGCTGACCAAAGATGCCAAGTTCATTGTAGATGATAAGTGTCTCGCATCATTTGAGACTCTCAAGAGTCTAGTTGTTGAGGCTCATGTCCTCCAGCCACCTGATTGGTCTCTCCCATTCGAAATCATGACGGATGCCTCTGATTTTGCCGTAGGGGCTGTAATGAATCCACATTTCATCATCTTTATTATATCATTTTGGCCTCAAAAATCTAGCAAATGCATGTAAATATCCTTAATTCCAGCATCTTAGCATCCATGCATGTGCACGTAAATAGTGTATAAAATACTGTTTTTAAAGCCAAAATTATAGAACAAAGAAAAGAAAAGAAAAAGAATAAAATATTGTAAATATTTTATGACTGAAACCCCGAGACCTGGGCATCTTGATGGACAGGTCGACAAGGAATAAAGTAGGGGGAGATAAGGGCCAGAATACAATAAAAATATCTCTTATTCCATCCACCCTTTATTCATTTTCGGACCTATTTTTGGTTCTACTTTTTATACCTCAAATAAAGAAACTTTATACATGAACGTTGTATATAATTAATTATTGAAAAATACAAAATTTATTTCATAAAAAACTAATGTACAGATGAAAAGTTATGATCTGAATAAAATGCCAAAACCCCAACTTCCCAGACCCGTATCTCTCAAATAAAAACTCCGAATTTATCAAACTCACCTTTAATTGTATATAAATTTCCATAAGCTATTTATTGAAGGTGGTTTCATATTTTTCGGAGCTACGGTTTGAAAGTTGAGTTTTGGACCCCTATTGTATACTTGTGTAGATTAAAATATTCATTTTATTTATTATTCATTTTTTTAATTTAATATTTTTATAATTTTGTAAATATTATTCATAATTTATGTGTATATTAAAAATCAGAATAAAAACTCAAAGAAGACATAAAATAAAATACATAAACATATTACACATGTATAATACCTATATCTATACCTATATAATTCATACTTTTATTTTATTAAGTGCACAAAATACTTCAAAAAAATAAAATAAAAATATTTTTAAGTGTACAAAAATATTTTATAAATTTATAAAATAATAAACAAAAATAAATACATTAAATATACAAAATAAAAATAAACACATTAAAATATATAGATATATATACCTATACAAGCCTAAAAAGGTAACTTGTAATTATAAACCTCATAAAAATAATTAAAAATCATATTAATATACCTTAGAAAATAAAAAATATTTTTCATTTTATAACCTAAAAATAATAAAACCATTTGTTATTTTTCAATGAATTAATAAAACATTTTTCATGGATTTTTCCTGGTTGGTCCACGTGGACGAACCAGGAGGCAGTCCACGTTCCGGCGGGTCAACTGGCTGTCCTCCCCCCATGTGCCCATGTCAGACCTCGTTTCGCCCCCTCTTTCTTGGTTTTTTCAAGGTCAAACCTTGCACCCTTCCATGTCGATCCCTTCATGACTTTTCTACCTCGATCATTGCTCTTTCACGCCCCCATCTCTCCTAGGGCCAAGGGTCGACGATTCGAGCCATCTCTCTAGATCTTTGGAGCGCCTGAGCCACTCGTCAACACCTACTTAATCGGCCCTCCGACTTTCGATCCAATTTTGAACACCTCTTGCACAAGCTCCGCTCCCCTTTTCGTGCCCAATCGACAGAGGAAGGTGACAGCTTCCTTCGCCGAGCTTCGGGCTGGTCGAGCGAGCATCGAGAAGGCTCCAATCACCTCCGCCTTTCGTCGGCGTCGAGGTACTTCCCTCTGGTTCCGACCATCGAGGCATCCACCTTCTTTCCCCCTTTTCTTTCGCATTTTATTACTCGTACCCTTAGGATCATTTCCCTTCAAGAATCACCGTGTTTCGTCCATCGAATCACCCTACACACGTACCCCGCCGGAGTGCACCTCCGACCACCACCTTGCGCCGTCGCCTCTCGCACCCATTTCTCCACCGCGGGGTCCAGGCAATTTGCCCTGGATCCTTTCACCCCTTTTTGCAGGTCAAAGGATTTTGACTCGAGCCTGGGGCTCGTTTTGACTCTCGCCGGACATCCGCGAAGCCACCCAGCTCCTCCACCTCCGTGCAAGAACCTCGGACGTCGTCGAGGTGTTCTGGAGACACCAGGAGGAAGAGGAAGACCGTAGGAGTTGCCCGAATGATTTTGGAGCCCAGAGACCACCGTAGGACGGAGCTCAAGCTTGGGGAAGCTCGCCTCACCGGCGTTGCTTCCCTGTTCTTGCTCCGCCCCCAGCACCGGCGGATCGAGGCCGGGGCTCCAGGTGCACAACAACCGTTCGATCTTGTCCAGCTCCGACCGTCGTTCGTCTCGCCAGATCTGATCGTGGCCGCTTATCGCCGAAGCGTCATCGACCGTTCGTATCGCGCCACGTGTCAAGTGGCATCTCCCCCGCCGTTGGATCGCCTAACTTTGGGTATTTTGCATCTTCTACCCTGAGCGTTTTTGTATTCCTATTTAGTCCAGTAACTTTCATCTGTAGTTCATATATTTTTGTTGCATCTAGACCCCCGAACTTTCATTATTTATATATAGGTCCAATCCACGTCACCTCACGTGACCCGTGCGCGTGAGGTGGTGGTGATTTTTCACTGGACCCCCTGCGGTTTATTTATTTCGATTTAGTCCAGGAAATATTTTGTAACGTGTATTATTTTTGGTTATTTTGCAACTTGGCCCCTGAGGTTTTAGTATATTGCATTTAGGTCCTTCCCAGGCGCGTGCATAACACGTGCGGGGTTGGGAATATTGCAGGCATACCCTTGCGGATTTTGATATTTGTGATTGGTTCTATTCTTTCCATCTTCTTTATGTAATTTGCCCAACCAGTTTCTCCTCTACATAAGAGAACCAGATGGACTCATGAATAAGAAATTCTTTGTTCTCTCAACAGTGGGGAAGAAACCCTATGTATGGTTGCTGGATGTTTCATTTATACCCCTACCAGCAGTGTATTTTCTTTGTGTTGCTTCTATTTATTTAATGTAACTATAAATTTCTAGAAATCACCAAAAAATCAAGTTAAGCTCCTGTTTAGTTGTTCTATCACGCCATATTTTTGTTTTGTATTTTTATTGTATTTTCATATTTATAAAAATTCAAAAACATGCATTTTTGCTACTATTTGCATTAGAAAATACCAAAAAAATAGTAAAACCCCTTTAAAAATTCCAAAAAAACATCTTTTGTGCATTTTCGTGTGTTTTAACTTATACTAAAAATCATTAAAAATCTCAGAAGAAAACTATAAAACCCCTAAAATCTTCATAAAAATCTTAATAATTTTACAAAAATCCTAAAAATATAATCTTTGCCTCTAAATTTTCCTTATTTTATTATCTTTTATTTAAAATTAATTTGGAGAAATTTTGTTACTGTGTGACATTTTATTTCTCCATTTTAGTTCCAGCATTTTATTTTATCTACTGTTTTCAGTATTTTTGACTTTAGAAATACCAAAAAAATTAGGAAAATTTATAAAAATCACCAAAACATTTGAAAATTATAAAAAGCCCAAAAACATTTTATTTTCTGATTTTTGAGTAATTTACCTATTTTTATAAATACCTCATCCTCCTCTTTTTTACTTTCTATATATATTTACTATTAAAAAAAATAAAATACAAAAAGAAAATATAAAATCAGAAATAAAAATCAAATTACAAAAATTCAAAATCCAAAAATTATATAAAAAATATAAAATTAAAAACCCACAAAAATTTGCATGTTTGTAGGCAATTGATCACACTTTCACATTTTTGTTCATCATTGACTTGATCTATCTTGCTTGCTCCCTGAGTTCGACACTCTACTTATACTTGCACTATACACACTTATTGTAGAGTTATAATAAAAATCTTAACTCCACATTTGCTACTCATTGTTTGATTGTTATTGTGGGTTATCTGTTGACTTAATCGGGAATTACCGAGGGTCGCCGCATCGACTTTTATCTCCGCCTTGTGTGAGACATTTAGACCCTTGTGTTTTCCGGTTAATCAAATGGCGCCGTTGCCGGGGAGCAACATCGTATAGATCCTTTCTTCGTGATTGATTGTGATTGCTTGTCTCCATTTTTTATCTCTCTCATTTTTGATATATATTTTGAGCCATCTGACCACCTTCTTTGTTGTCTTTGTGCGAGGTACTGTGGATCGAGGGAGGCGGCTTTTCTTAGGCGCCTTGGCACCCACGGGAAGCCGGCTACGACCTGCTCAAAGAAGACTTAGAGCTTTTGTAGTGTAGCTCAAATTTTATGCATATAGTCTTGTGTAATTATTTGTGTGAGAGAGTGACAGAATTTGTAACTAAACAAGACATTTAGACACTTCGACATTTCACAAGGTCTAGTGCCCGAGGGATTGTTCCCTTGGGGGCCTCGTTTGCTTGTTCGGTTTTCTCGCCGGTTTTGTTTTCTTTGCTTTCATTTTCTTTGGATTCACGAAGGTTTTGGCCCCTAGACTTTGGATTTTATTGTGATTGTGACGTAATTGATTAGGATCCCCACACTTAATACCTTTGCATGTGCCTATAGATCGTTAAGTGGACCTAATTAATAACGCACAAATTAAAAAGCTATTTTGGTCGACCTGAGGAGTCACGTGCCGCTAGAGGTCGTATACAGCGCTGGCAGGATCCGTTGTGGCAGACACCGATCGACATCAGAGACCGGACTCCGACTCCTCTTGTTGACCACTTAGCTACTGTTCTTCTCGAGTAGAATTTTTCGTCTAAAGCCGATTTCTTCGTGCATCATATAGGTAGTTTAATTTCTGTCTTTTATTTTATGCACGGATCACCCTGCATGTAGAGTGCTGGAGCAAGGTACGCATTTCTATCTTTGCATGCATCATTGTGTTTGATCGCGCATCGTCTTTTCTGACTTCCTCCCCCGTTTTGTTGGACCTTAAATAATTGGGAGATCGGAAAATTCATTAGGCGTTGTCTTCATTTCAGAAAAATACCTAAAAAGTGAAAATCATAAAATTGGGACTGCTAATGCAAACTTGACCATAAAACTCACCTCATTCTTTCAAAAATTTTGTCTTGGGGAGAGTAACCCCCTCATTGGTTGATTTATCTGCAACGAGAGAGTGACCCAAACAGTATGATAGAGCCACGCCCGATATCTTAGTTGACTACTGGTCTTGGTGAGTCGTTCTCTAGTGAGGATCTCTCCGATAACCGGTAAAGCGGACCGTGACATCCTTTGCAGAGGGAGTTGATCGGGTAGCCGATAAACGGTCTGCAACTTCTACTTGCTGGGAAAGATCTCATTTCGGATTGGGACAGTCGGCTAGGAGAGTTGGGTTCCCAATAGCTCGCTTAATCGATCTGATAGATTGATTGATCACCTAACTAAAATTGATAAGATTAACGACCGAACTTTCACGGTCATCATCTCAGAGTTGTGTAGGTGAATTGGGGGTTTGTTTTCACATCTTGTTTGCATTCCAAATCTCATCCGCCCTTTTCCAGATCAAAATGATGGGAAGGAGATCCCTTAGGCCACGTCTGGTGGCACCGCTATCGAGCACTCCTTCCTATTCATCTAGGTCAGCTTCGGGGAGTCCTGACCCACTCTCCAAGCTTGAGTTTACGTCCACCATGTTCCCCCTCGATCACCCTTCTTCTTCCATCAGTCCAATAGTGTCAAAGTTTAGTGCAACACAGAGCTCAGAACATTTGACGGCACCTGAGATGGGTTCTTTTGCCTTTGTAGAGACCCAAGATATGGACGACAGAGAGGAACACCCAGATGAGCAGAGACCACCACCATTCCTATATGATCAAGCTACCATCAACAACTCACTGTTAGCATCCCTGGAGACCATGCAGAGACAGATCATAGACCAAGGAGTATTCATGGGTGACCTCATGAGGGAGATAACACATATGCGAGAGGGAGGAGATGACATACTCAAGGGCGGTGGAGGAGATATACCAGAAGCAACAGGTGGAGGAGGAGAACCTAACCAGGAGAGGCCGCCGCCGATGATCATGAGGCAGTTGCACAACCCAGCCGCAACCCTCACTCATGATGGATTCAGCTTCCCCCCCATTGTTTGGAACTTTGAGCTTCGCCCGCAGACCATCCAGTTATTGCCCAAGTTTCACGGGCTAGCCACCGAGGAGCCTCATCTCCATCTGCAGGAGTTTGAGATGATTTGCAGCACTGTCCACGACAGACTGGTGGACGAGGACACAATCAAGATGATTGTCTTCCCATTCTCATTGGCTGACAGAGCAGCCTATTGGCTGAAGCACCTAGGGAGGTACGTCACATCTTGGGCACAGCTCCGGACCGAGTACTTGAACAAGTACTATCCACTCGGCCGGACCAACACAGCACGAGCTATGATCGTCAATTTCATCATGGTCCCGAATGAGCAATTCCACGAGGCTCGGGATCGATTCAGAGAGCTCATTGACCGGTGTCCACATCACGATATATCCAAGCTCAACTTAGTTCAGAGTTTCTTTTGTGGGCTGACACCGGAGCTGCAGGGGCTTGTTAATGCTTATTTCTCCAAGGGAGAAGACAAGGTTTGGGAGATCTATGAGGGAATGGCAGAGAACTCCACAGTCATGGCCCATGCCCGCATCTACACACAGCCGAAGCTCCCACCACAAGCAGTTGGATACCATAGGATTGCACGCATCGATGCTGCTACACATACTCCGTCAGCAGCCGTAGCTCAGGCTGAATCCACCGCTGCCGACATGGGAATCATTTCTGAGAAGTTGGACCGCATCGAGATACTTGAGAAGAAGTAGAGTCAAGGTCTTGCCCAGATGGACCTTTTGACGAAGACCATGAGTGACCTGAAGATGCAGACTCTTTGCATTCAGGAGGCACAGATGTCCACTTAGCAGCCTCCCAGGTCACGGGATGATCCCAGTAGTAGCAGCTCCACCCAGCACTCTACCACGTACCGCCAGGTCCATCACATCCAAGCAGAGAAGGTCCAGCGGCTACAGCACTACCCATTGCCGCCGCCATCTCAGGACACTCAGATGGTAGTCTATCAGCCGGATCAGCGACTGGCAGTTCTTCCACCACCCCCCGTTGAGCAGGAACCATTGATGGAAGTCAATGGGATATGGTACGACCGGTATCCACAACAGCCCGGGATCCATCGCGATCACCCCGGATTCCGTTGGACCACTGGTGGTACCTCATTATAGTAGCAGTCTCCAGCTCAGGGACATCAGAACAACCAGCAACAGCAACAACATCCCCAGTATGCCCACCAGCAGTATCAGCAGGGTCCTCTTCCCTTCTATCAGGGACAACAGTGGAGGCAGCGTCAGCAGCCTCACCAGACATACTCCCAGCCCCCTCCACACTACCAGCAGCAACCTCATTTCCAGCAGGGGAATACTTCCGGTTCTCAGGCACCTGCCTTTGAGAACCCAGCTCTAGATGACCTCGCCTGCTTGCTTTCTGAACAGCAGGCATCCTTTCAGCGGGAAATAGATGAGTTCCGGTAGGAGATGAGGGATATCATCAAAGGCAAGGCCGCCATACCAGCACAGATTGAGCCAAATCCAAACAATCTGAAGAGGAAATCTAAGCAGGTACAATTCACAGAGGATACCTCTCCTAGTGATTATTTGAGCGACACGTCTTCTTTTTGTGATGCTGATTTTGTGACTACTAGGAGCGGTAGGATGCCAGCCAGCGGTGCCTCATCTGAGCGACAGCCACACGAGGAACCACGAGCGCCAGATGAGGAGAGTGATGGTGCTGATGCCGCTGATGATCATAATGATGACGATGGTACTGATGTCACCAAGGATGGAGATCCTGACGACAGTGCTGAGGCCATCGCGACACCCGATGCAGACAGTGGTGCTGAGGCCACCATTCTACTTGATGTAGAGCCAGAGCGCGGTGCTGATGCCGCAAAGTCAGATGCCGTTGGTGGTACTGAGGCCACTACTTCTACTTTTGTTGAGCTCCCACATGTTGTGTTGCCACCTTTTGTATCTCAGGACTGTGGTAACAAGAAAAAGACCAAAAATATGAATAAAGGAAAGGTTTTTGTATCCACTTCAGGTCCATATGTGTTGCATGATGACCATTGTATGGATTCTATTCCTTCACAGGAATATGAACCTCTTCCTAGTCCTCCATCTGAGGAGGACCCTTCCATCCCCTTCCCTCAAGCACTCCGCTTGGCGAAGGGGAATAAAAGAGAAAATAAAAAAAGACTCAACAGGTAGAGTTCAACAACCAGATGATTGATAGATTCCAGATCCAGCTGACTCTACAGGAAGCACTGGAGCACATCCCCCTCTTCCAAAAGAGCTTGAGAGAGAAGACTACAGTCCACAAGAAGATGAGGAACCACAGAGATAAGATCCATGTGCTTACCCATTCTACTTGTTGCGCCATTCAAATGCGAGATTCAGAAGCAGTGGTTCGATCGTACTCTATTAGATAACGACTCTTCTATCAACCTTCTTCCGGCAACCTTACTTGACCGATTCGAGTTTGGTACTCTTCTTCGAAGCAGGACAGTCCTTCAGTTTGCTGATAGGTCGATTAAGAGGCCGAAGGGGTTGTTGAGAGACATGGTCGTTACAATTCAGGGCCTGAAATTCCCCGTAGACTTTGTTGTATTGGACATGGAGATCCCTGAGTCAGTAACAGATACCCCCATCATACTCGGACGTCCATTCTTGGCCACTGCCAAGGCGGTTACCGACCATGATAGTGGGAAGGTATGCTTTCGCGTAGAGGGCGAGAGTATACAAATGGAGACGATCGATGAGACCAGAGCGAGAGAATCAGCATGCTCAGAGTAGTCAGTGATACCGAGCAGATGACAGAGGATGAGCGAGACGTCCACCAGGAGTGTGATTTTGTGATGATAGATGATGAATCCATTTGGACAGATCCAGTAGCACAGACCCTCACCTTGCCTACAGATTCACTTTATTTACAACTTATGGAAGTTGAGAGCCTGGAGAGCACACCCCTAAACGAGGACACCTTTGAGGCTGACAGTTCCGTGATGAGTGGTGAAGCAGAGTTTCATTCTTGTTCTTCTTGTTCAGATCACTCAGATTTAGACATTGATTGGGATGATTTTGATGACTATTTGCCGCGTCTGATTCCTTCTGAGCCGACAACCAGGACGGAGTGCGAGCCAGTACATTTCATAGGTGATTTAACAGGGTTCCCTTTGTCAGATCTTCATGCACAACAAGAGTTTTCTCATGCAGACCTGGTAGCCTTCACACAGACATATCAGAAGCCAGATCTGCCACCTCCCAGTTATCCAGAATTGAAGCCCTTGCTACAGTCGCTGAAGTATAGATTCCTTACAGATGAGCCAGATATGCACCCAGTCATTATCTCAGCAGGTTTGACTGGAGAGCAAGAATCTCGTCTGATGGAGGTTCTTGAAAGAAACCGCAAGGCGATAGGATGGAGTATAGCTGATCTCCAAGGGATTAGTCCGGCTCTGTGCTCCCACCACATCTATCTTGAAGAGGACGCTAAGCCATCACGTGAGTTCCAGCGATGGCTGAACCCGAACCTTCGAGATGCGGTCATGAAGGAAATATCGAAGTGGTGGAGCATCGATTTTATCAACCCCATCTCCGACTCCAAGTGGGTTAGTCCATTACATGTGGTAACCAAGAAGACGGGTATCACTACAGTTGTGAGCGAGTCTGGAGAGGAGATAGCTACCCGAGTACCCACTTCTTGGAGGGTCTGTGTGGACTATAGACGATTGAATTAGGCCACCAAGAAGGATCATTTCCCACTGCCATTCATTGATCAGATTATCGAGAGGCTAGGTAGGAAGAGTCACTATTGTTTTCTTGACGGGTACTCCGGTTACAACCAAGTGGCCATTGTGCCCGAAGACTAGGAGAAAACGACATTCACCTATCCGTTTGGGAATTATGCTTTCAGACAGATGACCTTTGGATTATGTAACGCCCCAGCGACATTCCAAAGGTGCATGTTGTCCATTTTCTCGAACATGGTGGGTGACTGTTTAGAGGTCTTCATGGATGACTTCTCGGTCTATGGCGATGGGTTTGATGCTTGTCTTGACTGCCTAGACCGTGTGCTTCAGCGCTGCATAGAGGTCAACCTTGTCTTATCTTGGGAGAAGAGTCACTTCATGGTGACTCAAGGGATGGTCCTTGGTCATATCATCTCCAACAGGGGCATGGAGGTCAATCCGGCCAAGGTGGATATAATTAGAAAACTAAATCCACCGTCCAATCTGTATCAATTGTTGTCTTTTCTTGGGCGTCGGTTTCTACCGACAGTTCATTCAGGACTTCAGTCGTATTGCCCGACCGCTTACTGATTTACTGACGAAAGACACCGAGTTCAATGTAGATGATAAATGTCTTACGTCTTTTGAGACTCTCAAGGATATGGTTGTCACAGCTCCTGTCCTTCAGCCACCCGATTGGTCTCTCCCATTCGAGATCATGATGGATGCTTCTGATTTTGCCGTAGGGGATATGCTTGGACAGAGGAGGGATGGATTGCCGTATGCCATTCACTACGCTAGCCGGACTTTGGATGCCACTCAACGGAATTACACTACGACTGAGAAGGAGATGCTAGCTGTAGTCTTTGCTTTGAATAAGTACCGATCATATATTCTCCGATCTAGAGTGACTATTTTTACAGATCACACCGCCATCTGGTACCTTATGGCCATGAGGCAATCTTCGCCATCGCCTCGCTCCCATGGTACGCCAACAGTGTAAACTATCTTGTTGCCAAGACGGTTCCACAAGGTTGGCCCATGCAGAAACTTGAGACCTTCCTGGCGAAGGCCAAGTTTTAACATTGGGAGGATCCCATCCTTTATCATGAAGGAGGGGTTAGTATCTGGAGAAGGTGCATTCCTCAAGAAGAGCAGCATAACGTCCTCACCTACCACCACAAGCTTGAAGCAGGAGGACATCATTCTGGGAGACAAACATCACAGAAGGTGCTCCAATCCGGCCTTTGGTGGCCTACGCTCTTCAAGGATTTTGACGAGTTCGTGAAGAGATGTACTGACTGTCAGAAGATGGGTACTTGCGGACAGAGAGACATGATGCCCATGCAACCCATTCACTTTTGTGAGGTTTTTGTTGCATGGGGGATTGATTTTATGGGCCCATTTCCTAAGAGTCAGGGGTTTGAGTACATTTTGCTTGTTGTGGATTATGTGAGTCGTTGGGTTGAGGCCATCCCCGCCCGAGCTGCAGATGCTAAGACCGTATGTCTCTTTTTGAGGAAAAATATCATTTCACGGTTCGGGATACCTAGAGTTCTGATTTCAGACGGGGGGTCTCACTTTATTAACGACAAGGTGAAAGCCCTTGTAGATGAGTTTAGCATTGACCATCGTGTTGCCATGCAGTATCACCCTCAGACTAATGGTCTTGCTGAAGTATCGAACAAGGAGATCAAGACTATCTTACAGAAGGTTGTCTGCCCAGATCGAAAGGATTGGTCATAGCGGTTGGACTCGGTTTTGTGGGCCTATCGGACTTCCTTCAAGACACCATTAGGGACATCTCCCTTTCATCTCGTCTATGGCAAGCCGTGCCATTTACCAGTGGAGATCAAGCACAAGTCACTATGGGCTATTACAGAGTTGTTGTTGGATCCTGAGAGTATAGGAGAATAGAGGAAAGAAGAGTTGGCAGCCTTGGAGGAGTTGAGAGATACAGCATTTTCTAGCAGCCAACAGTATAAGGGAAAAGTGAAGACATGACACGATTCTCATATCAGCCATAAACAGTTTGAGCCCGATCAACGCGTATGGTTGTTTGCTTCCAGGCTGAAATTATTTCCAAGGAAATTGCAGAGTAAGTGGAAAGGTCCGTATGTGGTCAGGAAGGTACATGACAATGGTAGTATTGATATATCCGAGCTGTCATCTTCCTCTACCTTTCGTGTTAACGGTCAGCGCCTGAAGCTATATCTAGATCATGATCCGCCGACCGTTGACGTTGCCCCCATTTTTCTGGTATGAGATGTACTCTATGACTCATATCATTTGCATTTCATACACGGTTATCACTTCCATCTTCCACTGTATAGATCCATCTGTCCATATCATTCTTTCCTTCTTCCGTTATGTCTGCTACCCCGTCTTCATCTTTTGATTTTGCTATACTTAGGACGCACCTTGTCCTAAGTATAGGGGGGTACACACACTGAGTTGTGATCTATTCTTCTTTTCTTCTTTTCCTTTTCTATCTTCTTTTTGTATCAAAAAGGCGTCGTCCCTTGTAGACAGTTTTCTGTACTTAGGACGTACTTTGTCCTAAGTATATGAGGGTGTGCACCCCGAGTTTTTCACTCTTTTCGATCCTCTCCATTGTCTCCTCTTCTTGTCTATACTTAGGGATATCTTACCCTAGGTATAGGGGGAGACAATCGGAGTATGATTTGTTCATTCCCACCCTTGACCCTCCCTGCGTTGTGTACAAACTGCTATACTTAGGATTATTTGATCCTAAGTATAGGGGAGATGGTCAACTTCTCATTCACTTGTTCATTCATTCCTTTATGTATTTATTCTTTAGACTTGCCTATACTTAGTACGAGTTCTGTCTTCTCTTTCCTCTCTGATCTATGAGGTCATAGCTCAAGCTAAGTATAGGGGGTCATATATACTGTGTATATACTTTATCCATAACTCGTACTTTTGTATTTTCTTAATAATTATCGCTAATAACTCTTTAAAATTCATTAAAACCCTAATAAAAAGATGTTGATCATTCCTCAAATTCTTTTTGTATATACTGATTAATAAATCAGGTGAAAATGTTTTTTGCAAAATGTTTGAAAAATAGTTTGAAAATCTTTGTGAAAAATCTTTTGAAAACTATTTTGAAAATATTTTGTTACATGTTTTCAGCCTTTGTAAAACATTTTGGTTTGTAAAGTTTATTTTCTTTGTGTGAAATAAAATGTTTGAAAAATGATTTGCAAATAGTTTGAAAAATGGTTGCAAAAATATTTTGAAAACTCTATCTATACTGTTTGAAAACCTTTGCAAAATAATTTTCAAATGTGTGTACATGTTTGTAAAATTGTTTGTGAAAATTATTTTGGACTATAGTTTTTCAAAATTATTTATAAAAATCATTTTCAAATAAGTTTGAGGAATATATACATCACACCAAAATCCAATATATATACCTATAAAATCGATCACTTACCCCTGTAAATTCTTAAAATCCACTTCTTGTAAATATGAGAAGCAGTCCCTGTTATCCAAAAACTTTTTTTTGTTGTCTTTAAAAATCCCAAAAACATTTGCAAAATTAAAATACCAAAAACATTTGAAAAATCATTTTGAAAATACAAAAAAATGCATATGCATCATCTTTTCAAAATCCATAAAAAGTTCAAAATCTTTGAAAATTGCATCACAAAAATATTTTTTGCATCGCATTTGCATAGCATTCGCATTTTTCGGATTAAGATTGACAGTTGAACAAGTCTAAGTAAAATCCGGAGATTGGAGCTTGATTGGACCTTAAAATCTACCTAATAACAGGAACCTTATAGGAACTGGGTTTGAGGTACTTCAGTTCTAGTTGACTTAATTCTTTGAGGATCATGAGACTTGGGTTCAATGGATTCTTGACTGCTGATGAGCGAATCCGACGGACTAAGGTAAAGGTGTCACTACGATTGTTGTGACCTCAGTCACTCGGTACTCAAAGCTTAATCAAGAAAAATAAATCGGACCACAAATAAGATAGAAACACGAGAAAACCAACTAGCAGTCCTAGCTATGGGATTGACCTGGTATAGCTCCCAAGGTCGAACTCGAGGAGCACGAAATGGCCTCACGACCTACGAAGTAGTCTAAAAATACAGAAAATAAAAACAAATTATTTTTGGTGGATTTTAATATTTTTATATTTTTTTGGAATTTTTAATAAGAAAGAAAATAAGAACACAAGGAAAACAAGCAACTTTCAATAATTATTTAATTACTCTAAAATGGTAAAAAGTCAAACAAAAATATTTTTAGAATCTTTATATTTTTTTTCTATTTTTGGTGATTTTTTGATGATTTTTATGATTTTTTATAGACTTTTCTAAAAATAAAACAAGGATGAAAACAAAGGACACTGTCCAGCCAGGCTTCAAAGACCAATTAAAAAATACTAAATGGTCTTTTCAAGGCCTAGAGGTATTTTTCTTAAAAAAATAAACAAAAAGGAAAAATCAGAGAAAGAGTTTATTATTTTGGGATTTTTCTAGTAATTATTAGAATTTTTATAAGTTTTTCAAGAATTTTCCATTTTTATAATTTTTATGAATCCAAAAATGACAAAAAATGGTCAGAAAATCAAGCACACTAAATCAAACAAAATCTGAATTTTTGGTAATTTTTAAAGATGTTTTAAATATTTTTTTGTGAATTTTAAATCTGGACAGGAAGAAAAAGAGAGGTTTTTGAATTTTTAAAAATAATAAAAAGGGCTCCAAAAATTTTCCCCAAAATTAGTAAAATTCTACACAGTGGCAGGAGCCATGTATCAAATTTTCACTTAATTTGGATGAACTTTGATATTTTATTTAAAACAAACAAAAGCCCAAAGTGCATAGGGACCTGTTTGTAATAAAAAATATCTTATGGGGGCCTAAAAGTAACAAAAGCAGAAGCTCAGGGGGTCCTCGTGCAAAAAACACCAGAATCTCACGCGCGTGGCACCTGTCCTGGGCACGAGGGGACCGAAATGAAAGAAAACTTAAATCCCTGGACTTTAGCAAAATGTGCTAAAAGTTCAGGGGCTAAATTATAAAAATGCCCACGATATTCAACACATGTCCAATTAAAAACACTCACAGGGGCATACGTGCAAATATCCAAAAATATATTTCATGCATTAACAACAAGAAACTACATGCCCATATCATGCAATTTCACCAAAATACACGTGACGAAGCACGTGTCCAACATAAACAGGGACTGAATTGCAAATAAGATAAACTAGCAGGTCCTCTATGCAATTTTTACAAAAATAAAAGAGCCATCTAAAATATTTACAGGACTGAACAGTAAAGACAAAAAGAGAGGGGGCCTAAGTGAAATTACCCCTATTATTTATCCGAGGGATGAGATGCGTGCCACGTGGATGATCGTGCGGTAGAGGTGCGCTGCAGCTGAACAAAGGACCTCGGCTCTTGATCGGACGGTGGAGGGCTCGCCACGTGGAGGATCAAACGGCTCCTGAGGGGGGCTCGCCTCTCCTTTGCGACCGAAGGTGAAGATGGCGCCACGTGGTGATCGGACGATGCTGGTGCGGGGTGCCTCTTCATATAAGTGAACGGTCCAGATCAAATCTGGGTCTCCTGGGCTGAACGAACGACGGAGAAGGACTCTAGAAGAACTCCTCGCCGACGAACTTTGTCGGAGGAATGCGAGTGCGCTGGACCTCCTCGGGGGCTGCTGATGGGTGAAAATGATCGCCAAGGCCTCCCGCGGATGTAAGGCTCCTCCGATGACGCCAGGAGGCTCTGAAGAGCTCCAGCGACGAAGGCGGAGCTTAGGCTCCTGTGCTGAACGTGGAGGACCTCAGATGGACCCCCTCTGACTTGTAAGGCTGCATAGAAAGACTCCTGGGTCGAGGGCAAATGCCTCGACCTAGTTAGAGGCGAGGTGGGTGAACGATGCGCTGGGGCGGAGGAACTCCGGCGATGCGACGGCGACGGAGTTCGACTCCCAGTTCCGTGGCGAACTGGGTTGGATGAGGAGTGAAGAACGTGCAGGGCAGAAGGGCGGAGGTGATGGTCGAATCAATCGACGAAATGGGTGAACGAGATGGCCGGAATCGATGGTCGAAGGCGAACGGGGGATTTGGGCGTAAATTGAAATTCGAGAAAAATAGAAAAAAATTAGGCTTACTGGATGATCGAAGTCGACTGTGGAAGAGCTTCTGAAGCTCCTGGTCCTTGCCTCGAGGGTCGTCGATGCCCGAGGTTCGAGCGCTACTCCTGGGCAGCGCACGACGACGCTAGGCTGCCAGATCAGTGGCCGGGACACTTCCTCCTCGATGCGACACCATCAGCAGCTAGCTGTCACTCAGGCGAAGGTAGTGGAGGTCCTGGGATGGGAAGGCGGAGCCAAAGATAGCGTGAAATGCGCGACGGAGCTGGGGATTTATATGGCTAGGGGTCCGGCTAGATGGGTGTCAGGTGAGGAATTTAGAGCACGGACCCCGATGCTAACCACCGGGCGTGGATCTAGGTTGATCAGGGAAGGATTAGGACCCGGGGTTTACGGATTTGGGTCTCAGATCGAGAAGCAATAATTAGGAAGAAGAGGCAGGTCGGGCGCAGATCCGCGGGTTTGTGGTCCAGGGGGGGAGTTGACCGGGGGGTCAACATCCCCCGTGGACCAATGGTATGCGACCACGTATAAAATAATTGGAAATTCAATATAAAATAGTAAATGACCGATTTTGGAAAAAAGTTAAAACATGAAAAATGTTTATTTATTTATAAACTATTTTTTGTGATATTTATTTATTTTTTTGAAATAAAAATTAGGTATTTACACTATAGTATATTTATATATAGGCATATACACTATATAATTTTAATTTTTGATTTTTAATTATTTATTTTTGTACATTTTTATTCCAATTTTATATTTTATTTATTTATATAATAAAATTTGGAATAAAAAGGTATTTTTATTTAGTAATTATTATTTAATTACAAGGGTGAAATATATAGTTTTATTTATATACATATATGGTATATATACAATGTAGGCTATGATTTTTATTTTTATTTCTTTTTATTTTTTATTCTGATTTTTATGGTTTTCATTTTATTTATTTACATTATGAAATAAGGAGTATGTACAAAATGTTTGTGGAATTTTATTTAATTATTTACAAAGGAAAATAAATAGAAGAGTGGTTCCATGTACATGGTGAGTATAGACAAGGGTAAAGGGATTTTGTTTTTCTTCTTCTTTTTCTAAATTTCTCATTTTTACTTTAATTTTATATTTACAATATATATACATAAATAGAAACCCATTTTTATTTTTATTTAGAGGAAAATATTTTTACTTATTTATAGGTATATGTTACACATGTGTGAGCTTCCGTATCTCTCTCTACTTTGGTTTTATGCGGTCAGGCTCATGCTGAGCCCTCCCTGGGATTAGGTCGCTCAATATTTATTCTAAATATATCCCTCTTTTTCTTTTTGTTTCTTTATTCTTTTATTTATGCACAAAAACATGCTATGTATTTAATTTTACACAATGCATGCCAAATGCTAATTATTATTATTTACATATATCTACATGTGTTTGGCAAAGGTTTTGTAGCTAAAATAAAAGAATAAAGAGTGATGAATGGGTATTCATCACCCCCTATACTTAACTTTGCTAGTCCCTTAGCAACACTTATTTGAAAAAGAAGTGAAAAAGAAAAAGAAAAAAGAGGAGAAATTGCATGGATTAATGCTGATAATTAAACTTGCCTTCATTAAAATGAAATATGGAGCTCGAACAGATCTTTGGATTATTGATGTGTCAGAACCTTATTTAGACTTCGGTTTAAAACTTAACAGCCTCTAAGTTCCACTAATCTATAATCAGGACTCCTCAACAATCCAGATCAGAACAAGTCTACATACACAAACCCTAAAGACTATGAGTCTTTCCTTGTACTGTGTAAGTGAGGTAAGCTCTCCACCTCAGAAGTAGAAACTTGACAACCCTCCCCAACAAGGTAACTCTATGACCCTAGTCTGGCCACTCTTTCCTCGAGGAGCCGGGGTATTCCCTTCTAAGTTCAAGTTCAACCGGCTTAAGAAGAGGGGGAAGAAGAGAATGGACCATGGCCAGTGTAGCCATGTATCCTGGGAGCTCAACCAGTGTAGCTAAGTCTCCCTGCTGCAAGCTACATAAGGTGAATCCAAAAGTCTCAAGCTTTGCTTATTTACACTATATACATACTCCGGTGGGATTATCATTTTCTATCAGACCCACCACTTTTTTGGAGTTATTTTCTTTTTGCATTTTTTTTCAAGTGCATCTGTACAACATATACAATGTGAAACACATATACATAAGGAGTTTTCCTCTTGAACCAGTAGACTATCACTCTTTTGAAGCATTATTGCAACCCATAACTCCTGTCGTTAGACCTCATGGCAACCAAACCAAGTTAAGACACACTTCCTTCACTAAAAAGAAGAAGAGAGGTTCCGCCTAGAAGTACTACCCTCATATGCTACCCCAAGTCAAGGGAAGACTGCCTCCTCACCACCTCATCCGTAGAGAGCTCGGTGTAAAGTGCGGGTCCAAGTCAAGCCATTATCTTATATGAGTCATGTGTGTGTTGTTAAGTGCTCTACTTAGGCTCATTGAGATGACATGTGATCATAGCCTAGTGGACTCAAAGAATTAAGTAACCATGGACCTGAAAAGCCTTAACACTAAGCCCTATAAGGTTCCTCTTAGAATTAGGTGGATTAAGATCTTAATCAAGCTCCATTTCCCAATTTATTCCAGGCTAGTTTAAATGTCAACTATACTCCAGGAAAAACTATACATATATATACAAGGATGCTATTTACACAATATTTACACAAATGCAAAATTTTTCAAAAAATGTTTGGAAATCATGGATGTATGCATGAATGCAAGTTTTGCATAACATTTACACAAATTTACACAAGGTTTTTGCAAACTTTTGATTTTCAAAACATTTTGGAAAAATTTTGTACTATATACATAATTTTTGATATGCACATATTTACACAAACTTTACACAAAAAAAATTTGAAAATATTTTTACAAATATAGTTTGTACAATAGCTATGTATGTGCAATAAAAGAATGATTATTTACAAGGAAATTTTTTTAATTTTTATGGATTTTGGGTTTTTAGCCATAACCATTTTTATGTATTAACACACTCACAAAAAGTACGAGTTATGTCCTAAAGTATATATGAAATATATACACACCCCCTATACTTAGCTCGAACGATGTCCTCAGAGTCAAGAGCGATGAAGAAGACATAACTCATGCTTAGTATAGGGAAGTGAAAAGGAAGGCTATATACAAAGACGAATGAAAGAATAGAAATCAAAAGGATCTCGGCTTTTCCCCTATACTTAGGATCAAATAATCCTAAGTATAGCAGGCTGTACACAAAGGGAAAACCGAGTGGAGAATGTACAAGGTCTACCCCCTATACTTAGGGTAAAATATCCCTAAGTATAGACAACAAAAATAGGGGTAGAAAGAATCAAAAGAAATACCCAAAAGAGTCCTACATCCCCCCTATACTTAGGGTAAAGTACATCCTAAGTATAGCATAATCAAAGATGAGAAAAGGATGTGGGACTAAAGAATGGAATGATATGGACAACTGGATCTATACAAATCGGAGAACAATGATAATCAGGCGTGAGATGCAATAGATGTGAGTCAAAAGACCACATCTCACGCAAAATGAATATGGGAAACATCAACAACCCACGGCTGATGATCTAGAAATGGCTTGAGCCGCTGGCCGTTCACTCGAAAGGTACTCTCAGAAGACAACTCAGATATATCAATACTCCCATTGTCGTGTACCTTTCTCACTAGATACGGTCCCTTCCATTTGCTCTGTAGCTTCCCTGGAAATAGACGAAGCCTAGCATCAAACAACCATACTCTCTGTCCAGGCTCAAAATGCTTGTGGCTGATATGAGATTCATGCCACTCCTTCACTTTCTCCTTATACTGTAGGCTGTTTGAGAAGGCGGTATCACGAAGCTCCTCCAAGGCTGCTAACTCTGCCCTCCTCTGGTCTCCTACACTATCTGGATCCAAAAGTATATATGTGACTGCCCAAAGTGACCTGTGTCTCAACTCAACAGGTAGATGGCACGGCTTGCCATAAACGAGGCAAAAGGGAGATGTGCCCAAAGGTGTCTTGAAAGACGTCCTATATGCCCACAAGACCGAGTCCAAAAGCTGTGACCAATCCTTTCGGTCAGGGCGGACGACTTCTGCAAAATAGTCTTGATCTTCCTGTTCGACACTTCGACTAGACCATTCGTCTGAGGGTGGTATGGAGTGGCAACTCGATGGTCTATGCCGAACTCGCTAGCAAGGGCCTTCACCTGATCGTTGACGAAATGAGACCCCCCGTCAGATATCAACACTCGAGGTACCCCGAACCGTGTAATGATATGCTTCCTCAAAAAATCTACAAACAGTTCTAGCATCTGCGGTTCGGGCGGGGATGGCCTCAACCCAACGACTCACATAATCAACGGCCAACAGAATGTACTCAAATCCCTGACTCTTAGGGAATGGACCCATGAAATAGACGCCCCATGCGTCGAAAACCTCGTGAATGGGCTGCATCGGCATCATATCACGATGTCCACAAGTGCCCATCCTCTGACAGTCAGTACACCTCTTCACGAACTCATCAGAGTCCTTGAAGACGGTAGGCCACCCATAGGCCGTATTGGAGCACTTTCTGTGCCGTTCTCCTCCCAGAGTGATGTCCTCCTGCCTCAAGCTTGTGGCAGTAAGTGAGGACGCTATGGTGCTCCTCATGAGGAATGCACCTACGTCAGACGCTATCCCCTCCTTCGTGGTAAAGGATGGGATCCTCCCAGTGGTAAGACTTGGCCTTCGTGAGGAAGGCTCAAGTCTCTGCCTGGGCCAATCTTGTGGAACTTTCTTAGCAACAAGAAAGTTCACAATATCGGCATACCACGGGAGAGAAGCGATAGTAAGGATCGCCTCATCTGGGAAGGTCTCACAAATAGGCTCAGTTTGCTCAGAATCCTCAAGATGCTCTAATCGGGAGAGATGATCCGCCACCACATTCTTGACTCCAGGCTTATCCTTAATCTCTATGTCAAACTCCTGGAGTAGAAGGATCCATCTAGTCAATCTGGCCTTGGCATCCTTCTTTGCCATGAGGTACCTGATGGCAGTATGATCAGTGTATAAGGTCACTCTAGATCCAATAATGTATGATCTGAACTTGTCTAGGGCGAACACTACGGCTAGCATCTCCTTCTCAGTGACTGTGTAGTTCTGCTGCGTGGAATCCAATGTGCGGCCAACGTAGTGAATGCCAAATGGAACTCCATCCCTCCTTTGTCCCAGCACTGCCCCCACGGCAAAATCGGAGGCATCCGTCATGATCTCGAATGGGAGAGACCAATCAGGCGACTGGAGAACAGGAGCCCAAAAAATCTCTGGTCTGAAATGGACTGATTGGACACTGCTGACGATAA